>JACXGK010003795.1:0-19097 GCA_016801125.1 Novumbra hubbsi
CGTTCTGGGCCTTATGCATTCACAGCATCTGTCTTTACATTGTTTTGATGCAGTCAGGTATGATTTCAGATGTGGTATGTGTAAGTAATGCAGCTGTATCTCAGTCCTGTTACTATTTCTTATAACTCAGGGATCTTGGCTGTGGATCGACCGTTCAGGAATGTACTACACCAACTGGTACAGCCAGAGCTCTCCTACCACCAGCAACTCCTGCATGTACCTGCAGTCCACCGGTAAGTCATGGACTGACACTGACATGTACTGGAACTGATTAAATGATGGCAGATCTAATTACTACTTTGTGTTTTCCTTTTGTAGCGGGCCAAGGCTGGCGAAACACTGCATGTGGGGTAGCCAACTCATTTATCTGCGTGCACAATTATCGCTGTTAGTCAAGATTATGTATTGCCTCGATCCCATACTAGCCATGCATAATTTAGTAGATTGTTCTAAGAACTGCTCAAAGTTTTTTGATATCTATTAAATATATCCCATTTATTTACTTAGATTATGACCTAAGTAGTAGTATAAATATCAGTGTCATACTTAGATTTTTTAAATGTCAAAAATAAAACGGTTGGCTTAACACCTGTTTTAAACGTTTTCAGTTACATTAAATAATTACTGGCTTAAGAGCTAAATGTTATACAGTTTCAAATGTAATTTCTTATTTGTAAGTACTACACACATTTCTTTGTATAATAAAAAGTAAAGTAAAGTACTTTTTATTGGCTGGTTCTTTTTGGACAATGTTGTGCAAGTGTCACTGTGCTATTGATGTTGAAATCTGGTCACATGATTATCCCATTAAAATGGCCTCACCTGCACCTCTGTTGTTCGAGACCTGTCGTAATCCAGCCAAATCCATCTACATTATAAAACATTATTTTATCATTACATATGTACAACCAATGATTGGATATATGCTTTGCTAACATTTATTTAAACAAAGTAGCAAATACATGTACCGATGTTCAATGTACTAAATTGAGCGAGTAATCAAACCATTAGAAATGTCAACTAAAAAGCTATTGAAGTACACGGAGGTCACATCTGTGTCACATTACGAAGACATTTAGTCTCACAATAAGCAATAAAACACAGTCCAAAAACCTTGGTTTTGTCACGCTTCCCTCTGGGGACGTGCCCCCTCCTCGCTCGGGCAGGGTCCGGCGTTCGGCGGCAATCAAGCACCTTTTGTTTGATTGTTTGTGATGTCCCATGCCTTCACGGACGCACCCCCTCATTGCGCACACCTGTTGCTTGTTGTCTCTGTATAAGTTTGCCACTGTGTGTCCTGTTCAGTGTTCATTATTGCTACGTGTGGTTTGAAACGTTATAGACTCCTGCTGAGTCTGACTGTCTGTATTACGCTCACGACGTCTTTCGTGCCTTTTGTTTATTGCTGGAATCTGGGTCATAAAATACCGATCCACCAAACATGCGCATTGTTCCGCCTTTGAATTTACCGTCACAGGTTTAAGGTTATGAATTTCCCCCATGTTAGCCTGGGCAGCAGCACAATCAGCTAACATCCTACGCTAGTCTGACATCAAAGAAAAGCCTGAAACTAAAACATCCGGATGAGAGGACACAAAAACAATTGTCAAGAGAGGTTTCCTTTAGCAATGTTCAATCAATCAGTACAAAATGAGACATCACCTTATTCTCGAAGTGAATTTATAGTCATGTGAAAACGCTCACACCTTGGAAAGGTGTATTTTTGTTAATTATATTTGGACACATGGAACTTTTCAGGGGTGCCCTTCATTTTTCAAATGACTGCACATACATTTTGTTTAGAACACTGCTGCAAATGATAGTTAACATACAGTCATGGGATAGAATCATCTATATTTAGCAATTCTTTAACAAATATGGACATATAAATAATATTTTATTTCTTTTAAACAATAGTTATAGATAAAGGTGATGTAATTGAACCAAAAACAATAACACATTTTTACTTTGGATTCATCTGTACAAAGCAAATTGTTCCAGATTCCTGGTGTTTGTCTCGGTGTTCTCTGGCAAAATGGTTTGGGCACAGTAACAGAACACATGTGTGGCGCAAACCAAAGACAGCATTTGAGCACAGGAACATCAAACCTACTGTGAAGCATGGGGGTGGAAATGTCATAGTTTGAGGCTGCTTTGCGGCAGCAGGGCCTGATCAGCTCAATATCATAGATTCCGCAAAGGGGGGACCAATTCGATATTAATGCCTATGTATGACAACCCATTCTAAATACAAACTCCTTTAGGTGTAACGTGTAAGTGTCCCAATACTTTTATCCATAGGTTGCATGTCCACATTTCTTAAAAAATAACAAAATATTTCATGGGGTGTCCACATTTTTTCACATGACTGTACGAGAGAAATCAAAGCTAAACAAACTGGCAACCACACAGCAAACAATCTAGACAGAATATAGAGATTGGAATGTCACATCCAAGGAAAATACTGTGGTCGGAAAGGGAAGCACAGATGGTTGTATGCTGCAGTTTCCCTGTACGTCACTGGCTTCTCAGGCTTTACACAAGTGTTTCTCCAGGACGTGTTTCTGAGTGAAATGCCTGCCACACCGCTCACAGCCGAAGGGCTTCTCCCCTGTGTGGACCCGCTCATGAGTTTTAAGGTTACAGAGGAAGGCAAAGCTCTTCCCACAGTAGTTGCAGACAAACGGCCTCTCCCCTGTGTGTGTGAACTGGTGGCTCTTGAGAATCTGCTTTGTGCCAAAAGACTTCCCGCATATCTCACACCTGAAGGTCCGGGTGTGGGTGTTGGAGTGAGCCAGCAGGGCGTTCTTTGTGTGAAACTTCTTGCCACACGTCTGGCAGGCCGATTGTTTGCCCAAGCCGTGAGAGGACGCTGCGTGATTCCTCAAGCTCTGGGCGTGGCGGAACACCTTACCACACTCCTTGCACTCGTGCTCCCCCACCCCGTCCGTATGAGACAGCTGGTGTTTCGTGAGGTTGTTGATCTGGGAGAAGCCCTTGCCGCACTGTTTACAGGCGAACGGCCTCTCCCTGGTGTGTACCCTCTCGTGTATGATCACCTGGCTGCGGTAGTCAAAGCGCTTGTTGCAGTACGCGCAGGCGATCTTGTGCCTGCCCGTAAGATGTTCCACCGTACCCGCCTCAGACTTGATCAGAATCCCTGGCTCCTCGCTGAAGACCTGGCTGGTCTTGTCTCCCAGGGGTTCGGATGTGGAGCTTTGGGTGGCCTCTGACTGGTTTTCCTCCGTGCTCTGGTGCTCATAACTTGGAGTCAAGACCCCTGCAGAGAGACAGTCAAGAAGCCATAGTCAAGTGACAAGTCTTGGTTGATTGGTTGACACGGACAGGAAAGTATCCCAAGAACATGAGTTTCAACGGTCAAGTCAGTTCTCATTTAGTGTAATTTACATACACTATCATTCAAGAACAGCCAACATGCGATGGTAGATGAAATACTGCATCGATTTTGACCTTCATTTCAATAAATACTGTGCATATCTAATTGTTCACTATGCTTTATCCACCAACCAATCCGAATCACATGTCTTCGGCACGCACACTAAATTCCAGAAAAGGCTATAGCTGTGAACTGGTGGCTCTTGAGAATCTGAGCCACCAGTTCTCACACAGTTCTCAAAAAGACAAATTGTGATAACGAGACATCAGTACACTCTGACAACAGGATTACAGTGTTAATAGTAGGGTCAAATATAACTACCGTTGTTTTCGCCACTTAGATAACCTCCTTCCTCCGGTTGGCTAGCCTCTTCGTCCTTCCACGGTTGGTCGTTACCTTCAGGGTCTGGATGGAAAATGACCTGTTTTACCTCAGGACACTGCTGAAAAAAATAGGAGGATAAATGGAAATACTTGAAAAGGACTAGATTGAAAAAACATGGGTGACTGAATCTCAGAGGCTCTTTTATTTTATGTTAACTTTTGTTGAAGTTTATTTTTTCTACTCACAACCGAGGGCTTCTAATATGATGTAAAGAATGGAAAATGAGCATCTAAGGTAAAGAAAAACAACAACACAATTTATATATTCACATGTTTCAAATGCTCCGTAAGTTAATTGAGTTGGTTCAGATTTGGATTTGTCGGTCCAAGTGTTGCATTGACGTGACCTGTTCAGTGTATCCAGAGTGTTGTGCCTGGTTTGGCTGCGGTTCGGATAACGCATATATTATGGATGGTATGGCAAGGGCTGCAATATGACGCAAAGTTTGAAAGAGATTCTTGGCCTCCATTTCACAATGGAGATTTCAACTTTTAAGTAGCCTTCCAATCACACTCTGTTCTGGATGTTCCTGCTCTCAATTGAAATGAATGACATGCAGCAAATCCATCTTATCTGGTCCAAAATATATTATAATCATTTGCAATTATAATTTGCCGCGCTGACTACTGGTGGTAAATACTACAGACCAATCCTGAGTGTAGAGGGTGAACTGGTTAGCTCAGGAAGAGGCCTACAGATGCTATTAGACTAGTGGAGGTACAAGAACAAACACAAGCTTGTGAACCAACCTCCTTCTTCACGGTGAAGACCTGCTGTGCACTGGTTTCTCCTGTTTCTAGTCCAGTATTCCCTCCATACTGTATATCACTCACATCCAACTGCTTATCCGGAAACCACTGGTCACCGACCGTCTCGCCATTCTCTGCACATAAAATGGTCTGTGCATATTCTAACCCTGTTACACACACACACCAATAAAAGGGTGATGTTTTGGACTTCTTATTAAATAGGGATGTAAAGTTGGTTTCATAATAGACAATGGTGGATATTCGTTTTCTCTTGTAGTCCATCCTCCCCAATTTAGAGTATGCACTTTTCATTGTGATGGCACACTATTGTAGTAGCTATTGAATTTCCTAAATTTTTGCAAACTTTAAAAATATATATTTTTTAAAAGCAGAAGCTGTGGATTGTTGCGAATTCTCACCCCAATTCTGAATAGTCACAGCACACTTTTTGTAGAAACTATTGCTTTTTCTAAGTTTTAGCAAATTTCGAAATGTAAAAGGTGTTTAATTGTAGTCCATCCTTCCTCAATTCAGAATATTCCGTTTTATTTATTGAATTATTTTTTTTAAATCAAATGTTGAATTTCCCCAATTACCAATATGGATGTTTTATATTATTACAACACTTTTGTGGGAGCTATTGATGATTAAAGTCAGAATTTGACCCCAAAACATTTTACCATTTAAAAAGAATAAAAGGTGTGGATTGTAGTCCATCCTCTACCGATTGAAAATATGTCATTTGTATAGTTATGGAATGCTTGACTTCATAGCTATTTACAAGAAATACAAATATCCACCAAATGTTTATTATAAAACAAAATGTACCTCCCTATGGCTATTTACATACAGGGTTAGCCTGCATAGTAATCAAAATGGCATGGTAAAACAGCAAGTCTTACAATATAAACGTGGACTTACGGGTCTCGTGGCATATTTCAACTTCTGAAGATAGATCAACAGAAGATTTTCCGTCCACGTTTGCCTTTGGTCTTTCGGTACGAAACTCGATTTCCATACGGTGCAAAGCTTTCCGAAGCGCCTCGTTCTCTCCTCGTTGTCGGGATATCTCCGAGAATAGAAAGGCAGAACTATAATCGACCAGTTTTGTTATCTCTGCAATGGCAGATGTGGTGAGCGTCTCCATAATACAAGTAAGCTGTACATGGAAGGAACGGTTCACAGACATTGTAACAGTTCTCACAAGCGCTAAAAAAACACGGAAATCTCAACTCATTACCGACGACGGTGAATGGTTTACGTTGATCAACATCCGGTTGAAACGACAACAAAATCAGTTAATCTAATATCGATTCTTTTATATTATAGACTTTAGATCCACGTATGTGTTCACGCCCCTTCGATAGCTCAGTTGGTAGAGCGGAGGACTGTAGAGTGTGTAATGCTGAAATCCTTAGGTCGCTGGTTCAAATCCGGCTCGAAGGAGGTTCTTTTGCCTCATCATTGATAATGCATTTGGGAATGTTTATAATCGTTTTGACATCTAATGCACATTTCTGGGGAGACAACAATAAACATGTTATTTTTATATTAGGTGCAAAAGTATCCAAAACACGAAGGGCAAATGTGAAAACATTTATCGCAATTAAGATGAAGTGCATAATCCGGTGTCTATACATTTAACAGTGTTATCGAAAACGTAATGTTAACTACATTGTTTTGAAATACGTAGTTGAAGAACATGAAACCGTTTAGTGTGTACACCAGGATTATATAATTATATATATTATATACCATTATTAATACAATACATTGAATAATACGCACAGAGTAGTACCGTGTACCCCAATCGTTTTGTATAACTTTTCTAAAATTATACGAAAGATTTTGTGTGCACACTGATCTGATATTGTAAAACAGGTACGAGCTACCTTAAGTTTCTTCGGCGTACTATTTATTCTACAAAGTTTAGACCAAACTACAGGCTGAGAAGGCAGATGAACCGGTACGCATAGAAGCTAGGGGAAGGTTAGTTAATCGTCAAGATCCGTTTCACTTTCATTGTTAAAACAGTAATTCCCTGACCGGGAATCGAACCCGGGCCGCGGCGGTGAGAGCGCCGAATCCTAACCACTAGACCACCAGGGAAGGATACTGCAGTCACCACCAGGAAAGGATACTGCAGTCATCACCAGCCTCCAATTTGAAAATCGGGTGTGTTGTCAGTTACAGGCATGTTTCAGGCCAAGTGTAGTGTATAGAACAGGGGTCTCCAAACCGTTCCACGGAGGGCCGAGTGTCTGCAGGTTTTCACTCTCACCTTGTACTTGATTGGTTAATTATGTCACTGATTTGTTAGGTCTACCCTCATCTGGTTATTTAGGTCTGAACCTGGAACCAATTTACAGGAAAATACTAAAACCTGCAGACACTCGGTCCTCCGTGGAACGGTTTGGAGACCCCTGGTATAGAAGGATAGGCACTTCTATTGTCCTCGTAATATCTAAATCAAATGAAAATGTAAAAATACAAATATGGCCCATCAAAAGAGAGCGCCCAACGTGGGGCTCGAACCCACGACCCTGAGATTAAGAGTCTCATGCTCTACCGACTGAGCTAGCCGGGCTGTTGCCAAGCAACTAATACAACACATTTAGCCTGCGTCATATTAAAAATATTATAAACGGGATTGTACTCATATGCTGTGTCATGCTGTGCTAAAAAATCTAAGAAGTGTTCAGTCCAGCTGAACAAAAAGTGAGGCTGAGCTGTGGGCCGCTCAGTGAAATATGGGCAGGTATGCCCCGATTGGCTGGCTGCACAATAAGTACAATTCATTTCTGAGTGTGGCCGCTACGCGGCGTGGGTAAACCGCTAGGTATCACGCTAACGCCCTCTAGGGGGCGGAGCTCCACGCCAAATAACATGTATTGCTTAAGATTTGTTGCAGTCGAGTGTACCTGCGACAAGAGATAAAAAAGATTAAATAAATAATAAGAAGAAGTGTCAATTTAATTTCCCAACAATTAAACGGTTGGGAACATGTGAATAAAAACAAGTAGGCTATTTATTCTCGAGGCAGCGCGAAATTCTGAGCAGCGCTGCTGTAAAAGGTGGATCGATCAAACAAAGTGGAATGTCAGAGGCTGCAGCGCCTAATTAGTTTAAATGACTCATACAATCATATACTACTTGTGTGTGTAAAACGTGGATTATGTCTAATAAAGTCACTACTGCAAGAACGAGGTTCACAACCACACAGACGAGGAACCCAAAACAAACATTTAACTCATGTCTTTATTTGTATGCTTCATTCATAATCCAGCAATTGGTTTTCATTCTGCTTTACATATTTCTGTTTTACGTTACACCCAACTCTCCCAAATCTCTTCATAGATGAGGCTAAACACTACAATGCTGTGCGAGTACTTTACACATCAAAAGACACTTGAGGTTGTAGTAGCAGATGAATGACAAGTTCATCCGAATAGGGACAGCAGGGGTGGAATATCCCCAAAGACATACTAAATAATTTCCCCGATTATCAGATGGACATTAGGAGCCACTGGCCTGGAATAAAAACCTGCACATGAAGTTGCTGTCGTTGTTGGTATCAAAGTACGTCACATTATATACACTCTTAAAAAGTCTACTTTAAAATATATTTTCAAAGAACACAGACCTGTAGCTAAACACTGAATGTCTGCACACCATGGATAAAAAAAAGTATTATCTCATCAAATTAATCATTTCATTTGCCAAAAACTATAGACATACAATGCTAATGTAAAAAAAGCTGACTACCATCTGATCAATACAGTTATAAGAACTGGAATTAGACATTAAAAAAAATAATAAACATAGGGGTTAAAAGGACCCAGGGAGCAGTTTGGTAGCATAGTTGTACCTAATAACATGTTCGCGTACAAACAAAACACATTCAAGCGCATCATGTCAAGTATAATGGCATGCATACACATTATATGCATCAGCTCAAAAACATACGCACGCACGCAGCCACACCCACAAAACTATATAGTCAAATCCTTATACATAGGTCATTCATAGACCCAACTTTGAGACTGGACGGATAGCAGGGGGTGGTGAGAAGGGTTTTGTTCAGGAACAAGACCAAAGGGCACCGCCAGCCGTTCTACACGCGTACTGACGACGCGATACACACACGCCTTTACACCGCACTCCCTATCAGAACGAAACCATGCCACAGAGTCGGTAGGCGTTTCATATTCTTAAGCGCGTGTACAAAATGTTGTACACATTTTATGTTGGATTTAGTCTGACCGACAACGGAACAGATTGGCCATCGTGTTCCTTCTCCAACCACCTGCTCACCAACCCCTTGTCCAATCTTTAAGTTTCCCGTGTCTTTTCGCCTGGTTTCAAACACTGGCGGCTCATGTCATGGCCTTTTTGTCAAGTGCGTCCTCCCAGGGAATCTTAAATGCTCGTCTCCTTTATAAAAGTCAGCGGCACTCGTTTTTATTGACATTTCCCCCCCATTTTCCATACATACAACACGTACATACAGTACAAAACAGAGAGACATTGGTTGTTTCAGTGTCAGCATCCATTTGAATAGTCAAAGGAAAGAAGTACCCATCACGGTTGCTTTACAGATACTACCACATTGACTGGTAAGTCCAAATAACGCCCCCGCTTACTGTTGTAGTATTGTACCATAAACGTACAATAATAAAATGTGACAACACAGTAGAAAACAAATCTTCCAAAAATTGGTAAGAGGTTAACACACAGAATGATGTTACATGAAGACAATGACAAGAATACAGTTTTAACCAAAATATAAGTGGAGTAATTATTAAATACACATTTTGATATATATAAAACATTTATTTCTTAGTTTTTTTCTTATCGCATTCAGTGTTTCGAATGTAGACACTAGGTGGCGTCTGAGTACCAACAAATGGTTACGATGGCTACAAGTCACTATATTCCAATTCAAGCAGGTGGTTTTGGTCACTATAGGCACTGGCTGAATGCCCCCCCCCCCCTCTCTCCCAGGCTTTTCCCGTGGCTCTGCTAAAGTAGTACCCATTACAATTCCTCCTACACCTATCCTAAGCTACATTCCTTTGCCCTCTT
This sequence comes from Novumbra hubbsi, assembly GCA_016801125.1. Taxonomy (NCBI): domain Eukaryota; kingdom Metazoa; phylum Chordata; class Actinopteri; order Esociformes; family Umbridae; genus Novumbra; species Novumbra hubbsi. The sequence continues at coordinate 9,616 of JACXGK010003795.1, forward strand.
CTCTCGTTTGCCGGCTCAAATCGCTTCCTCCTTCCTAGCCTCCTCCATTTCCTGTCGCCATTCGTTCTCCTTTCTCACCCTCAATCTCATCTCTTCTTTTCCTCCTCCCACTTTCTTTTAGTACTGTAAATGTATTAGTACATAATAGTTAGCACTATCTCATCTTCACATGATGTTCTCCCAAGCTGTACAAGCGTAATCATCGTTCAGACCATGGTCAACACCCATGTAAACTAAAACAAAGCCCCCCGCCGCCCCGCCCGGCCCCAGCGTCGCCACTCGTGCACCCTCCACACTCTGCTGCCTCCCCTCCCTCTCAAACCTCTACCCCATTTAAGTGCTGGTAGGGTCCCAACGTACAGATCGCCCCGCCTGCGATCACTGCTCCTCCTCCGCGATTCCCTGCGCTTTCAGTTCGTCCAGGACGTGGTCCAGGTGGCCGGGGTCCGGGTAGCCGTGGCCCGTGAGGTTGGAGCCGAACTCCGTCTTGTGGTGCACCTCGTTCCAGATGACCGTGTCCGCCTCGCCCGTGGTGCTGGACGTGCCCACCGAGAACACCAGGCGCCGGTCCCACGCCGTCAGCAGGAGCCGGAGAACCTGGCGGGGAGGGAGGCGCAATTCACCGCGTCAGAATCCCCGACACGGCAACCGCTGCTAAGCAACGACTGGGGCTTAAGTGCCTCGTTAACAGCCGAGCGCCCTGAAACGTCGGGCCGTTACCTTGCGTCCTTTCTCGCTGTCCGGGAGGTAGCAGTGGCGGGGGAACCCTCGGGCCGTAAAGGGCTTCCCCGGGTTGGGGTGCTCCGGGCCCTGGAGGCCCGGGGGGATGTTGTAGACCACCCGGATGGTCTGGCAGTCGGGGTGGCCGGGCAGCGAGTGGGGGATGACGTGGTACTCCATCTTGCCCGGCGGCTGGTTGCCCGTCTTCACGCCGTAGATGGTCTTGCAGGTGGGGCACTGGAGGCTTCCGTCCCGGTTGCCGTTGTTGTACATGGCCACCAGGCACTGGAGGTGGTACTGGTGCCCGCACTGGGCCAGCCGACCCACCGACTCACCCCCCTTGTAGCCCGACGGCCCCCGAAGGGCCTCCATACATATCGTACAGTCCTGGGGGGAACAATCAAGTCCGGGGTCTTTCGGTCAACTTTAGTACGAACATACTCGCTGGCAGACCATATAACAACCTGACGCTAATGGCAACACGGAAGTGTGGGGGGTTTTCTTCTTAATTCCCACTTTCACGTGTTATGATCATAACCATAGAGGTTTTAGGTCTCACCTCCTCTGGGGCAGTCCTGACTTTCTGCAGATACTTCTTCACTACCTCCTCTGTAGTCTTGCCTGTAAAGAGGGTAGAGGGGAAAAAAAGTAGCAAGGAGGACAGGGAGTGGAGGGGAGGAGAGAGTGGAGAGGTGCGTGGAGAAAAAAGATAGGAGATAGCAAGAAATAAGAGAAAAGTATAGAGATGTGAGAAAAGTACAGAGATGTAAGAGGGAAGAGAGAAAGGAAGGGTTTGGTTAGAACGGAACTTGCCCAAACATCTTACAATTTGTACGTTTTATAATTGGGAAATGTGTGAGACTTTACATTAGTGTCTCTCAATATGCGTTTAGATTTGTGCATTTGTTCATAGAGACATGTATGCTAGGGTTCGTCCTACAGTGTGTCCCGTTGTACCTTTGCGGGTCTGTTTCTTCGTAGTCTTGCGGCAGCTGTGACCCAGGCCAGGAACGAGCTTCACGTCACTTTTGCTGACGGGCGGTGGGTGGAGCACCAGTTTGGGGGGGCGCGTGAGGCACACGGGCAGCCCCGCCGCGCTCATCAGGATCCCCGTGATGCCCGCCAGCGCCGGGTGTACCGGGCTGTTCCCGTTGAGGTTCTTCACGGGGACAGTGGGAACCCTGGAACACAGACAGACACGCATCCACCTGTGTTAACAAAATAAACAGGCCAACTACACTAGCCCCCCCCCCCCCCTCGGCGATAGGTGGTCCCAAATGGCGCCGTGCTCCCTAGGAAACAAGTGCACAACGTACAGGGCTCTGGGCCAAAGGAGTGCACTAGGAAGGAAACGATAGGTGTGTGTGGGCAGGCTGGAACCTGACAACAACAACTGGTCCACATAACCATCGGAAGAACCGTGTTTCTGTTCCTCTGTCTGCCTCTCTCATCAGGTGTGTGTGTGTGTGAGCGCGAGGTGATATGTGGCCTGAGGCCAGACTCCAGATCAGGATCACCAACCCAGACACCATAGATGGTACTGCCAGATCTCCTCTGTGTTGCCGGTATGCTTCAAAGAACAGTGGGGGCGTGTGAAACAGCACACAGTTCCCTTCAGAGTGCGCTCTGTTGGAACAGGACCCGCATGGACTGGCTAGAACAAAATATGGCTTTAAGGGGGGCATTTCTCCAAAGCACCCATTGTTTATCCATGGACGGATACCCAAATCTTTCCAGCATGTTCCAAAGGTTAAGTGAATGTTCTAGCACTCCAGGTAAGTAGGAAATCCGTAGCATACAATACTTCCCCGGAGCATATTTAGGATGCCGAAGCCAGAAAGCCGGAACAGCTTTTGTCCGACAAAAACAAAAAAATATATTGTTACCAATAACTCAGAGACTAGACACCACGCCCAGGTCAAGCCTGTTGCATGTGTGTCGTCTTTGAGGAAGCGTACATGGATTACATTCTCTTTGAAATCAGGCAACAGACAACACACACTGTTTTTCATAGAGATCAATACTCACTTAAAGGACCTGAGGATTGTCATTCTCCCACACAGAGGTCAGTGCCGGCAAAATCAATTAAGTGTTGCCAAGAAGAATGGATGGATAATAAACAAAAGGAAAAACAAATCACAGCGGAATCGATTTCCTTTGTCCCCACTCAGGGGACAGATAAACACTTTGGCTGCGTCAAAGAGAGGAGGGTTCCTACACGTACTGCCCTCCCTCCCTCGTTCTTTGTCTCCCTCGCTCGGTCTCGCTCTGTATTTCTTATCTCGGCCCCCCGTTCTCACGTCTTCTCCCCCTCGCTGGCTTCAGTTAGCAGCCGGGTACATTTTCTCTCAGCCTCCCTTAAATAGACTCCCGTTCGCGGTGTCCGCCTCTTCTGTACGCGGTCCTCTCCCTCGGCTGTCCACGTGGCGTGTGCCGTGCGGACCGGGCGAGCGGACGTGTTTATGCGTGGCGTCTCTCGCTGTCCAGGGGGTAATCCGGAAGTTTCCATCTGCTGCCTGGTGACCTCAGCTAGAGGCGTCACGGCCCTGACAGTCATCTGGGATTACCTGCCACACGTCACCAGCTCCACCGACTCCCTTCACGACTGCTGACACGCCGCTTATTCCAAAGAGAAAAACATAGTGTGACGTTTTCTGGTGGGCTACGACCAGAGAGGCTGTGCTCTGCGGACGTTCCTCCTGCTGTGCGCTGCGTGCTCGACCAGCGACAGTACAACTCCGGAGCTCTCGATGCCTGGCCTGATGGCGCTTCAGGAAGCCAAAAATGCGCAACATTTCACAGTCACAGTAATGTAACTTTCACACAGGTAGACGTACGCGTTGTTCGAGTGACCAGGTTGTGTTGTGGTTTGTGATCCCTTATCGGGTAATTCCACCCTGTTCACACTATGCATCAGGGGTCATCTAGTAACAGGAGAGTACCAAGCAAGACTTCCCAACCCTGTTGCAGGAGAACTTATCAACCAGCTAATGAAACTTGTACCTCTAGGAACCCGGTTAGAAAGGCTAAACATGATTAGCTGAGAATTTGTGGTGCATTAGGCTGTATTGTTAATGTACCACAGCTGGCAACTGGTGAGTTTTTCTGAGCCACACTGACTATAAAGTGTTCCACAGCAGGGGGCAGCCAGTTACAGCCCCGTAAACGACCCCCGTGGTTTGGCTTTTGTTCTATGACTGGTTGTAAAATAGGACTCCTCCAGAGCTGCTTTGCAGAGGTCACCTGACCATTTATGCTCTTTACAAAAAAGACAGGAAGTGTTCTCAAAAGGAACGTAGACGTAGAATGGGTAGTCTTTCACTTCAGATAATTACAAATGACTGGTGGAGTTGAAATAATGTATTGGAGTGTATTGGTAAGCTGTGTATTTGGAATAACAGTGTTACAAAATTCAGGTAACTTTCCAAACATTCCTAGAATTCTGGTTTGAAGATTTTAGTATTCACAAGCAAATAAATCAAGTAAATCTGATCAGGAGGGCATCATAATTATCTGTAGCTTCCGGTGGAAGGTTTTGCCCTAACAAGCTTTGAGTTTGCGCTAATAGAGGCTTAGGGATGACACTCACCATAGCTGTCAGAGACATACTGACTCACTGAGTGACAGTGTGACCTATAAGGAAAATGTGTGCATGTGTTTATACACTGCTCAAAAAATGTAAAAGTAATCATCACAGTATAACACCAAGTCAATGAAACTTCAGGAATATCAATCTGGCCAGTTAGGAATACGCTTGTGAATCAATGTCACCTGTTTTTGTGCAAATGAAAGTGACAACAGGTGTACTGGAGGGGAAACAGCAGGACAACCCCCCCAAAAAAGTTTTGAAGGAGGTGGCCACAGACAACTGCTCTCTCCTTATCCAACTGGACTGATTCTTCTCTAGTTTTGCTAGTGTGCTTGTCACTCATGGTAGGATGAGGCGGTACCTGCAACCCATTCAGGTTGCACAGGCCGTCCAGCTACTCCAGGATGGAACATCCACACATGCCGTTGCCAGACAGTGTGCCATGTCTCCCAGTACAGTCTCAAAAGCATGGAGGATACTAGGAAATGGGCTGTCACCGGTATCTGTTCATTTGTGCAAGGAAGAACAGGGTGAGCAAAATGACAGCTTCAGGATGCCTCCTGTATAGAGAAAATAGTCGCATGCATTGCCCTGGTGTGATTTTGGTCCATTCTTCCACACAGTCTTCAAATCTTCGAAGGTTTTGTGGGCTTCTTCTATGAATCTTGATCTTCAGTTCTTTCCATAGATTTTCAATGGGATTGGCTGGGCCATCCTAGCAGCTTTATTTTCTTTCTTTGAAACTATTTGAGAGTTTCCTTGGCTGTGTGTTTGGGATCATTGTCTTGCTGAAATGTCCACCCTTGTTTCATCTTCATCATCCTGGTAGATGGCAGCAGATTTGTGTCAAGAATGTCTGTAAATTTGGCCATTCATCCTTCCTTCAATTATGTGAAGTTTGCCAGTTCCATTTGCTGAAAAGCAGATCTACACCATAATGTTCCCACTTCCAAACATCACTGTTGGTATGGTGTTTTTAGGGTGATGTACAGTGCTATTTGTCCTTCAAACATGGTGTGTATTATGGCATCCAGACAGTTACATTTTGCTCTCATCTGACCACACTATATTCTCCCAATATTTCACTGGCTATTCCAAATGTTGTGCAGCAAACTTTAAACAAGCTTCAAAATTTTTTGGAGACCAGGTCTTTTTGAAGCTCTCCACAAGTGGTCCTTGGATCTTTGACAACACTTCTGATTATTCTTTTCAGAAATCTTGCGAGGAGCACCTGGTCGAGGCAAATATGTGGTGAAATGATTGTCTTTCCACTTCCGTATTATGTCCCCAACAGTGCTCACTGGAACATTCAGAAACTTAGAAATGTGCCTGTAACCAATGCCATTGTTATATTTTGCAACAATTAGGTTGCGAAGGTCTTGAGACAGTTCTTTGCTTTACCCATCATGAGATGTGTCTTGTGTGACACCTTGGCAATGAAAACCCTTTTGTAGCCCATCAGTTGGGACTGAACCAGCCGATATTAATTTGCACTGACAAGGGGCTGGATTGCTTTTTAATTACTGATAGATTGCAGCCGTTGTCTTGGCTTTACATGCCTTTTTGCACCTCCCTTTCTTCATGTGTTCAATACTTTTTCCCTGTGTCATTTTACATTATTACACATACCTTCATTTCAGAACTATCAGATTTACAGACACACGTTAAAAGCAAGCAGTGCAGAGAATCTAGAGAAACACAGCTCAGAGGAGTGCCCGATCCTCTTTAGGTATCTACAGAGTATATATTCACATACACATTGACAACATGGAGCCTGACCTCAAGCCAGTGTTGTTGACAACTCGACATACTTACAGGGGTAGTGCCCTACTGTCTGTTAGGCCTATTATGATGCTACGCTTAACGGGGACAGAGATGGTAGTAGCTGGCTAATACGGTTATTAATATTGCAGTAAGCTAGCCTTGCTACGTGTAGGTTGTCATGAGCCGGATAGAAAATGTTTAGTCACGTTTTGGCGGCGGCTAATCTCCAATCCAGGGCTTTAACATGACCGCATCCCTGTTCCACAGCCAGGCAGACACCTGACCAGATTCACCGCGTCGTGAAGGAAAGACAATCAAGAGAGAATCTGCGAGAAAGAGAGCTTTGCTTTTGGCTGTGTTGCCAAATTTCCCCTGAAATAAAAGACGGAGAGAGAACACATGCGATACACAGACCAGGAGGAAGGCCATTGGAGGAAGAGAGCGCGGGACACTACGTGTCCTAAACAGAATACCTGACCACAATCACCCCAAAAGAAGAAGAAACCCTGTCAAGAGCACGCATGCTCACGATACAGCTTTAGAGAGAAGGCCTTCGGTGGAGTCCCCTGACAAATGTATGGCCACATCAGAGGGACAACCTTTCCATGAGATCACACAGACCCACAAGGAATGTTAAATCCAATAAAAAGGGGAAACACAGCAGTGTGCAAACACTTCTCACAGGAACTGTTTGCTCAGAAACGGCGCAATTAACCAATGTTAATGTTTACTAGGAATAGCCCTTACAATCCATTTGGACTTTTTCCAGACACAAACCTGAAGAGAGGAGTTGCAAAGAGATTGCAACTAACGTAATAAACATGGCATCCTTAATTTAATTAATCTATGGTTGCGTGTCGGCAATTTTTTTCCTAAAATGTACTATAAATATCGTAGTAGACACTACCCACACAACAAACAAATGTTAGCGTTTGTACAGGATGCATCTCGGTCAGCTTCAAATCCAGTATGTGGCTTCCTAAACTGCCTCGTAGTGCAGATGTGTCATTGCAGCCTGGGGTTCAAATCCTGGTTATGACATAGCGACAGTGCATGCAAATTGGCTCAGGACTGTCTGAATTGAACAGAACGTCAGGTTGGGCTGCCTTGCGACTTGGCGCTCTAGCAACTCCTCGTGGCAAGACAACACACTCATGGGTGTAGGCTGAAGAAGGTCCGACATCCACTCCTCCACCCAGGGCATTGCTGAGCCACATGCTGGACCCCTGAACATTGCCGGAATGGCGTCCTCAGGATTTAAACCGCTGGCCACGATGACACAGCTGTACTGCCAGGCAGTCCATCAGAGGACCTTGTGAAAACAGGTTGACCCAAGACGAAGTGTGTATGTTTCAAAGTGGGTATTTATCTTTAAGCTTATAGACTTACTTACATGTGGCCATAATGTACTCAGAACAACACTACCTTGCACCCTATGTGTCCCAATATTTAAGGGATACATCCTCAGGACCCCTCCCCACCTCAGGTTTTGACGTGTTGTGTGTTCATAGATGACCTTCTGCACAACACTGTTGTAAAGAGTGGTGTTTCCGTGGCCTTTGTCAGCTGGAACGAGTCTAGCCATTCTCCTCTGACCGCTCTCATTTATGGGGTGATTTTTCCCAAGAGAACTGTCGCTCACTGCATGTTTTTAGTTTATCCCACCATTCTCTTTAAACTGGACAGACCCTAGAGTGTGAGAATCTCAGCTGTGTCGGGAATGCTGGAAACCACATCTGACAAAAACATTCCTATTCTAATGACTAAACGAACAACAACTAAACCACTTTACCATCCCTCAATCTCTAGTTGCAGCCACCTGATTTGCTGGTTGGCTGTGTGCATCAATGAGGAGGTTTGACTAAGACAGCGGGCGATGAGTGTGTGTGTGTGTTTGTGTGTATGTGTGCATGTTACACCGGGTAAACCAGATTCAATTCTAAAGCTGTTCATTCACCAATCACGTCATCACGTGCACAATTAGCAGTTGGACCAGACAACGACCCGTTGGACAATCGGAGCCTGCATCTCCACCAGCAGCTTGTCCATGCGTGTTCTGAAGAGCCGGGCCATTACAGAGCCATTGTAAATGTTCCGCAACAGACAAAACACTACTTTGATCTCCACAATTAAAGGGACGAGGATCCCTCCACATGTTCTCTCAGATATGTTTGTAAAAAATATAGAAGACTACAGTTCTCCAAAAACAGGGTTGGGCAGCATTGTTGTAGACATTTTTCAAGTTAAATCATTCTGAACAACCTGCGTGGTGGATAGAGACATTGAGGAAGAGCTGAGTGGCATATCACTTAGTGACAAAAATATTACATTTTAAAAGTATGTTTCAGGGTAAATGAATGGGTCTTTCAACTGTTAACCCACAATGGCTCATCTGCGCATCTCACTTTACGTTCCTAGACATTACACATACATACATCCCTGTACATTTACAGACCATAACATCTGTGTGTATTATTGTCCATTTCTAGACCATTTACCTCAAACAACCATGTATGTTCTGAAAGGTGTTCCAACCGTTCAACAAACGCGGGCAAGCGAGGCGTTCGAAGTTGAAAGTAATGTACATTTTCTCAACATATGCGCATGTGAATGTAGAAGTGTACCGTGTAGTTATAATCTGGGAGGGTGTGTTTTGGTATCAGCGGAGAGAAGAGGTGGTGACGGGGGAGGCGCATGACCCCTAGTGACCCCAACCCCCATTCCATCACACACGCCTCCCCTCCTCCCTGTGTCCCCAGATGGTCATGGGGGACGGGTGGTTTAGCTGTGGGAGCATAACAACTCCCACACATTCTCACACACCGTGTACGTATGCAAGCACATGCTCACAGACAAACACACTCACATAGGGGACATGTGAGCCTGCGCGCAAGCACGCACACGCACACGCACACTAACTGGAAACCTTGAAAAGAACAGTTTGTCCTTCCATCGTTTAGATACACTTCAGAAATGTGCATATTCGAAAAAGAACATACAGGCCAGATATGGTATATCCAACAAAGATCCCCCTTAAAAATGTGGTAATATATATATATATATATATATGTATCCATGTATATATGATACAGAGATCTCCCTAAAAGGCCAGGTACGGTATTAAGAGACAAGACCAGTTGCGCTTTTGTTGCGCATTTATTCAGTTTCTCTTCCCTTCTCTCTCACCATCTACCCCATCACCATCTCACCCAATCACCATCTCACTCTCTGCCGTCTGTTTCTCAGTCCTCTGAAAACCCTTCCTCCCCTCCTTAACTTCTCACTCTGTAGTCTCTTTCACACACTCCCCCATAAGAGACAAAAAGAGCACATTCTTTCCTGCAGCTTTGTAAGGACCGTCAATATTGACTTTCTGTGTGTGTGCCTGTTTGTGTGTTTGTGTGTGTGT
>JACXGK010003795.1:19197-42599 GCA_016801125.1 Novumbra hubbsi
TTTTGTTTTCCCCCCCCCCCCCCCCACCCGTTGCAATCCTCCCTTCCTCCGCCCGAGTCCCAACTGAACTCCACCCTGCCAAGCCCAAACCCTGCCGTCCCCAGGCCGGCCGTAGCAGAGTGCCGGGCATTGTGCTGCAAATGCCGCCGAGGCCCAGGCTGGGCAACAAAGGTTGCCGCGGAAACGCTCCGCGGGGCGGCACAATGGGGCCTCGGCCCCCAGAACACAGGGGGACCGGGGAGGGGAGGAGCCGCCGGCCCTCTCTGGCCTTACACCCTCTGGGCTGTGGAGGGACTAGTCATTCTCCCACCGCCCTCCCTCCCTCCCGCGCCACAACCGCTCCTTTATTTGCAGCCTCCAGATGGTGAGCGTCGGACGGGGCCCTGCGCCCACATGACTCGCTCGGGAACGCCCCGGATAGCCGGAGGACCCGTAGATCTCGGCCCCTACAGAGGAACGCACTTCACTTAAAGCGAATGTGGGCCCTGACCGCGTGACCAACTGGCCGAGGCGGAATGGAGTCAGTTGCAAACGCAAAATCTTTACAGGAAGACAAACTTAAAATGAACCAGGAATGCGGACGGCCCAGTTAGCCTGCGTGTGTGTGGGTCTGTGAGCGTGTGTGAGATTGTGTGTGCGTTAAATTCCATCACTCACCCAGAGGCGATGAGGGCTCGCGACTGAGCCATGGCGATGCGCTGCAGAGCAGGCCGGCTGAGCCCCACCAGGCTGGAACGCTGGGGCAGAGGGGCGGAGCACGCCGCCAACCGCTGGGGCGCCAGTGGCCGCGGCGAAGGCGACGGCACGGGCGACGGTGGCGAGGTCACGGTGGCCGACGGCGTGACCAGCGTGGCAGTGGGCACCGGCTGGCCGGCGGCGGGCGGGGCCGACGGGCGGCGGCCCAGATTGGAGGAGGGCGGCTGGGGGGGAGGGAGAGAGGGAGGAGGGGGCCGGCTGGAGACACAGAGGTTGCCCGTCTGGGCGCTGAGGAGGGAGAGGGAGCGGGCGAACAGGGCGGCATTCCGCCGCGGCGAGGACTGGTTCCGGGATATGGACAGACCGTGGGGTAAGGTTTTGGAGAAGGAGTTCGATTTGCCTGGGGGGCTCCTGGCCTGGCCCCTGCCCAGGGTGGCCGACTTGGGGCTGGGCGGTTTGCTCCGCGGTTTGGCCGGCCGGCAGCCCGGCGTGCGTGTGGACGGCGCCCCGGCGTTCTGCTTCACGCTCGACACCAGGACGCACTGCTGACAGGCACACGGCTGCCCGCCGAGGGACTGCGTGGGGGCCGGGCTGCCGCCGGGGTACCCCACTCCCCCGTTGACGCCCGACACCCCCACCCCTAACAGCGCTCCCGTCGGCCCGCCGCCGCCGCCCCCGTTCCTGGGTACGGGTCCGGACACCAGCGGGTACGACACGTCGGCCCTCCGCTGGATCTGGCGCCGCCTCTGGGTCTGCCTGTTGACCTGGGTCATGCTCTGCAGGTCCACCAGGTAGCAGAAGCCCAGCGGGGACAGGTCCAGCCAGGGCTGCTGGCGGTCGCGGGCCGCCTGGATGGCGATGGCCACCTCCGTGTCGTACTGCGTCCACGAGCCGGCGTCGTTCTCCCACTCCCACAGCCAGCCCTGGCCCGGCGCCGACGTGGGGTCGTAGAAGCTGCGGCGCACCGGCCGGATGGTGCCTGATGGGGAGACGGGGTTGGTTGGTTTTACAGTAACGTCATTTGTTTTACAGTAACGTCGTTTGCTTTACAGTAACGTCGTTTGCTTTACAGTAACGTCGTTTGCTTTACAGTAACGTCGTTTGCTTTACAGTAACGTCGTTTGCTTTACAGTAACGTCGTTTGTTTTAACGTAACATTGCTCGTTTTACTTCATTGTTTTAAGCAACATGCCATAAACCCCAAAAGAGCAAACAGAAGCAGAAGAACAGCGACCACAAAAAAGGCTGAAAAAAGAAACCCAAAGCAAAACTATTCTCAGAGTGGAAGCCCATAACACTTTGGCACGACTGATGACTTAACTGGGTGTCAACGGGTGGAAATAAACTGGGAGTGCCCAAGAACAGCTCCTAGATGTGGTATATTTGACATACACCACACCCTCTACTGCAATATTGCCTAAATATACCATGGTTTTCATTTCTATATCGTCTTAAATGCTTTTAAATAAAAGAAAACAGGACTTCTGCCTAATTTACAAAACTTAAATGGATTTGAATGAACTGACGATCTTGAAGCATATGGCATGAATGGTCTAATTTTAACAAGCAAAGATTAAAACAGAAATGTATGGAAGAACACTGTCCTTGGGCTTTGATTAACAAATGCAACAAGTCCCTCCACAAAAATGGAAGTGAAAGTTTTTGAAATATGAACGTTCCCACACACTTTATACTGCAGAAGGACCTGGTGTGTGAGAGTCTGCGTGTATGTGGTTTTTCACTCTGTAAAAATGACAACATTTATAATAGAGCAACGAGCACTTGACCCAGGGAATAGCGTGTGAAATGTGATTTACAGGATTGTTGAGGAAATGAAGACATTCAGTCCAGCCAAAACAAACCAGAGTCCCACAGACCAAAACCACCCAGCTAGGATGTTGAGAGGCTGGTTTGGCCTGGATGCCGAAATATCTGTACATTTATGAACCCTGAATAAGAGTTGCCATATTGCGACCGTTTGTTAAAAAAAAAAACATCTCTGCTCTCGATCATCTGCGGAGACATGAACGATGAGGACGATAGTAAATTGAGTGATGGCGTTATTGTCTGATCAAACAGTCCCCCCCCCCCCTCCAGTGAGAGATTCCAGCGGCCACATCTATGACCTGTTACGAAACATCATGGTCTTCATTGACAACCAAATGGGTCATGCTCATAAGTCCACAAATGGACAGACACTGGGATGGACTAGCGGATACGCCGATACGATACCCATACTCCTCATCTGTTTAAAAAAACGATATTACCAGAGCAGGCATGGATGAAGACATCGCAGGCTTATCTACGCGGTGCAGCCGAGGCTGTAAAGACCGACCACGGTGTTCCCGGAAGGAAAGTCTTTAATACCTGTTGTGGCTTTTACCTTTGAAGGGAGGACCAATCTCCTTTCATCCGAGGAATAATAGTGACCTCTCTCATCTCCCGGGCTGTCTTTGAACTGGGCCACTGGGGAGAGGGTGAGGGACAAGGGGGTGAGGGACACGGGGGTGAGGGGTTCATCTCAAGGCAGTGTGTCTTTGTTTTGCGGTTGGTAGCAGCTCATCGGAAGTCAGGTGCGTTTAATGTGTGTCTGTTTCAATGCAGAAGTCATCTTATGTGTGTCGAGCACGTTGATGGCAGGTGACTGAAATAACAGGCCGTTGTGAAAGTAAACTCCAAGCGGCTACTTCAACACCTCCTGATTGATTCTTCTTACCCCCTCTGCCTTCAATGTATAGTTTGTTTTCGACAACCAGATGTAATGTTCACCTGTTACATGTTCCCCTATTACTCCCATACACAACGTTACAAAATGAACTGATTCATCCCAATAACAGCTTCATCCGTGGTCAGTTAGTTTGATCTTTGGTCTCTGGCTCCACATCCTTCACCACCTAGTTAACTACACAATCCCCGCTGTTCAGCAATTTGGTGTGAAGCCCGGCCTCTCGTGACACCTTCTAAGCAATCCCCTCAGAGACAGGCAGGGTAGGCAAAATACCAATTGTGATGGGAAAATTGTAATGCAACTACATATTTTCCAAAAATGTCCCATTTGCTGGCGTGCAACATTCAGTCAATGAAATTGGACTGTTTAGGAATTAATGCTGCCCTGCACAGCAATATGAAAATTCTGACCATGACCCAAAATGGCTGCCTACTCCTGGGGAAGAAAAGAGGCGCTTGGGGTAAATAATGACTGGGTTTCATTAAACACTATTAACCTCCACTTGGAACCAAAACAGGTATGGCAAAGCATCCACCATACATGCATCAATAACAGACAAAAGAACGGCTGCATTGGTTGGATGCTTATGTTTTGGAAGATGCCCCCAAAACATGGCCCTTACGGTTGCACTAACTAATAAACCACCTGTTGTCCGGTTCCACCATGGCCAGGCGGGTCTGGGCCCTGTTTGTGCCCTCGGCCTCTGTTTGTTACATCAGCCTCCCTTCGCTCGACGGTGGACAACATACTGTACGGGGGGCTGGACAAGCCCTCTAACCCAACACCGATGGAGGAACGTCAGTGTTGTAAAGAAAATGATATGGGAGACAAGGAACCTCAGCGTCTACCACCACCAGGACCAACCACTCACCATCCTGAGGAGATTCACCCTCCTTCTCAGGGACTTCGTCATCCTGGACGCCGTCAGAGCCACATGGGGGGTGACAAAATGGAAGGTTGTCTCCATCTAGCACACCCAGCATGCCACTCCAACCACTCCAGAGCTCTGCCCGTGAACGCCTAACCTCATCGGGACCCCTCCGATTTTTTATGAGGATAAGGACTGAATCCTGAGGATTCAGTCCTTGAGCAATGCTGTTAACTCTAGGGGCTTTACAAACCACCAGCCTAGAACCGACAACAACCAGCTGCCTACAGCCTGATTTTCAGTAACAGTCACTCTTGTTTTGGGGCAGTGCGTTTTCAAATTCATGAAACACGCTGAGAGGGGCATTCATTTTAGAGTTTGGAATTAGGAAACGGTGCAGAGCGGCGATCTGTCCTTGGGCGAAACTGAACTGGCAACAGCTGCAAATTGACAACCTTAGTTACAGGGTTTAGAGCAAGTCAGATGGTTGAAGTGTGAAGTCACTGTGAGAAGGTACGGTTGATATGGAAACTGGCGCTGAGGTCTTCCTCCCACAGTTAACCACAAAGACGGCCCAATCCACAAGCGGTACCTCATTGGAATCTGGCCAGTCGTAGGCTACTTGTTGTACAATGCTCCCACCTCTGTGTGGGGTTAGTTAGAGTAATATGTGGAAAATAGACGCTATGACCACGTGAACGATTCTGTTAATATCATTAATTACATTCAATTTTTCACGAATAACCGACATTGCATCGTTCAAATCAACGACCAATTCCAAATGTCATGTATGTAACAATGCCAAATGGATATTTCATATACATTTAAATCTTATCCTCCATTATAGAAGCCGATTGCAGAAACCAAAGTCACCTAACACTACGTTGCTAATCTGAATGCACAGCTGCAGCGCTTAGAGCACATTTTTAAACAGTTAATAGATGTTAAGACGGGCAAACAGTTAAACAGCGCTGTTAAACAGGCAGACAGTTAATAGATGTTAAGACAGGCAAACAGTTCGACCTCCACACTCAACCACCTGCTGTACCAGTCAGTAACTCACAAGGCTCGGGTCACCTGCTGTACCGCAGTCAGTAACTCACAAGGCTCGGGTCACCTGCTGTACCGCAGTCAGTAACTCACAAGGCTCGGGTCTCCTGCTGTACCACGGTCAGTAACTCACAAGGCTCGGGTCTCCTGCTGTACCAGTCAGTAACTCACAAGGCTTGGGTCTCCTGCTGTACCACAGTCAGTAACTCACAAGGCTCGGGTCTCCTGCTGTACCAGTCAGTGTTGTGTGCTTGCAAACAAAACCCATGTGACTGGGGAGCCACTGCTAAACGTCATATTGGTGTGAAATGCTACAGTAAGTTGACTGGAAATATGCATGTAAATCAGTGTTAGGTACAAAGTGTTGATGGTGTGGGCCTGGTGGTAGTGAACCAACCCCCCCCGGTGCATACGGAATATAACCCAGTATGACCTAGGGTGAGACACAGGGTGTGTGTGTGTGTGGAAGGGTGGGTCAAGCAGTGGGGAACAATAGGACCAGATGGACTGACTCCTTCCCCAGCCTGTCCACCTGCCTCTGGGCTTTGTCCTCCGTCGCTGGGTCCCGGGAGAGACTGGCCTCCACGCTACCGCGAGAGCCCCACACGCACACTGACCTTTACATATGGGCCAGGGCCGATGCGCACGGCTGTGAGAAACGTGTCCCACGCCAAGTCTCAAACCGGTGGTCGGGCTCAGCCGTTCCCCTCGGAAGGAAACCCCAGCAAAGCCGCCAACCAAAACGCACTCGGGCAGCGACGAGGGTTGCCTCGCAAGCGGGAAGAGAGGCAGGAAGGAGGGCTGGAAAATGGCCGACATTTCTGACAGAAACACAGAGCGAGTGAGCAAGGTCGCGTCATTCTTCTGGGGTTAAAAGGTCAGACCTAAGGCCTTCATCTCTCTTACTGTCGTCTGCGTTTCCACCGGGTTATAACCCCACTAGAATGCCAGCCGTTTGCTAGAATGTTGTGCCCTCAAACAATATCCACTTACACAAGCAGCGACGTACACAGGGGGTATGAATGAGGACGCGGTCTAATAGACCACTTATGAGGAGCTGTGGTTACTTATGTCAGGGTGACCCGTATAATGACCCATCTCGTTGTCTCCCCCTCTCTTCCACCCCGTCATCCTGTGGCATGGTTTACTTCAGACCGCCTTCTACGAAGAAGCCTGTTGCTCTCATCTTCATCGATTTGCTTCTTTGTTTCACGCCCTTTGGCGTGTTTTATACGTCCTTTTAGGGGCCAGTTTATTATCTCTGAAACAATCAGAAGTCCATAACATGACTCGAAGAGATAAGCGAGACCAGGCAAGAGAGAACGAGAGGTCACCAAAAACGTAAGCGCCATTCATCAAGGCCGTCTCCACAAGATAGAGAGCAATTCCGCGACCAAAACAACACAGGAGTTCACAAAATGGTCGGCCTGAGACACACGAAAACAAGACTCTGATCCCGTTTCCCTCTCTCTCCCTCTCCACAGCCCTCCAGCCATAACCCTCTTAACCCAATCACATGAGAGTCATCCAATAGAGACACAATCCAGCGTGTGCGTGTATAAATGCGTGTGCGAGTCATGGCATATGGCTCTGTGTGTGTGCGCGTGGGTGAACTCAATCATGCATGACTGTGTGTGTGTGTGTGTGTGTGTAAGGCCTTTCCTCCCTCGTAATCTGTGGTCCGGGCTCCGAAACACAGGGCGTCTGACGTCACTCAGGGGTGGTGGGTCTGGGGGAGCTGAAGTAACCCGACACAGGGTGTTGCACAACAGCCTACTGGGCTGATCTGGGGACTTTCTGTTCCGTCCACCCCCCCCCTTTCCGCACAACAACATACTGGCCCGAGAGAAAGAGTCTGCTCTCACCACCCAGCCAGCCCTCGACACGCAGTCTCACAGTTCAATTTAAAGGGCTCTGCTGGCATGGGGAACATTTATTTACACTGCCAGACGAGTGAGCTCAAATAACAATGGATGGATGAAGGCATGTCAAGTGCTACGTTAATACCTGCTCAGGGTGCAGAAGGATGTAGTATTGTAAAAATGAAGGGAGAGTTTGGTTCTTTAAAATCTTGTGCGCTACGGCTTCTTGTCTCATGGCCCCGCGGGTCACAAACCTTCGCTACAGAAAGCGCACACAGCAGCGCTAAGAAGTTGGTCACAGTCCCTCTCTCCTTCTCCCATTTGGCTTCTTTAAAATCTTTCTCGTCTAGTTTACACCCTCCTACCCTACTCTTCTGTTTCGCTACACCCCCAACCCCCCCCCCCCCTTTCTCCCTCTCTCTGTTTTCCCTTTGTTAGGCCTGGTTCTACTTGGAAGTGGCCTCTCCCTGGGGTCCTAAATAGCTGAGCTCCTTTCACAGCGGCCCCTTGCCTTCACCAGAGAGAAAGAGGTTTTCAGGTTTGGGTTGTGTTCAGTTTCCATCCCCCCACTGTCCCAGGCTGAACAGCCCCCAGCCCCCCCCGGCTATGTGGGTGTCTGGAAAACGTGTCCCTTCAGCTGGAGCAGCACCCCCCCGAACCCAGGCCTTGTGGGTGTCTGGGAAACACGGCCCTTCAGCTGGACAAGGAACCAGGTCTCTGAGCCGCAGACGTGCATTGCTCTGTGTGTGCTTGTGCGTCCTTGGCTGGAGTTGACATCAGCTAGTAGTAGTTCACCACAAGGCACTCTGGAGTTGATGGACAGTCACAAACAGCCCAAAGTCTCAGTTATAATTCCACAGAACTTCGTTGACATTATTACTGGTAATTCCAGGCTAGTGGGTTAAACTGCTTGGACGAAACCTGCCATATCTAGATAGATATAGATTTTGCTGGTACACGCATCTGCCTTAATCACATTTTATGGTTAAAATACCGACACAATTTCCTTTTAACAAACCGTTTTAAAGGTTGTCAAACTACATCTCTTAGTCACATCTCATTTTGCTCCCGGTGTTGAGTAATCATCATCGCTTCTGGGTTATAGGGTGGAGTCATAAATCAGGTATGCCCGGTACCGTTTCTCTGGTATCCGAAGATTTGGCTTGTTAACAGCTAAATCATTCCCCAGTTTGTACAACGGCACCCGTCGGATTGCGAAAGAAACTTACTTCAGCTGTGAGCCCCTGCAGAGACGTGGCTCGGCTGACAGGGGGATAGAAATGCTGGATAAAATCAAGTGTCCGCCTCCTTCCGACAAACGGAGCGACACACGACCCTGCTCTCGTCCGGTGGGTCTATTGCTCAGGCAGCGATGTGCCGATTGCAAGCAACTCTACAGACCTTTTTTTTCTCTCCCCCCAGTGACTATTTCACTTCAGTTGCTCGTTTGACCTGGAATCCGCCTCGGCCTCTCACAGGGCTACTACCGAAACGGCAAACCCCCCCATGCACTCAGTGACAGCCTTATACAGTGCAGGGTTTTCAGTGATTTCTTTGCCTCACTGCTAGCCCGATGAGGAGCTAGCATACTGGCTTACAAATGATGCCGCAAAAAAGAATTAGGTGAAGATTTACACGGGAGGAGAAAAAAAGATCAAGAAAAGTAGAACAAACGGGGAAAAAGGGATCACATGACTGCAGCTCAAACTTCCCCCGAACATCTTTAGTTGATCTGGACTGAAACAATCAGAAAACAGGAATGTGTGTGCAGGTCACCCGCAGTGTAGCAGGATATGTGTCACAGACACATGTTTAGACATTAGCACCACCCAGTCAGCCAAACAACAGTTTGACCACAGGCTGTAGACATGGTGGTTCTCTGGGTATGGCCCGCTCCTCCTTCAGCTGTAGGGATGGTGGTTCTCTGGGTATGGCCCGCTCCTCCTTCATTCCTCCAACTAGCTCCTTTGCGGTGCTCATCATAATAATTGCTCATATGCCCTTCATGCTGTCTCCAGACTGAGAGCCTGTGATATGCTCCTACAACTCTCTCCCACACACTCTTCAACGTCTGAGAGTGTGTGTGTGTGTGTGTGCCTGCATTAATGTCTATGCCACAATAGAAACGCCAACATCTGTTCCTCCAACCTCAACAAAGACAGAGCAAGAGAGAAAAAAAAAAAGAGACAGTCTTCCCAATTATCATCATCCCTTTCCCTCCATCCATCCAACTCCCACTTTTTTGATCCCCCCTTCCAACGTTCACTCTCCCCCAGATCCTAAGGTTCAGATGTCAGTCCCGGGAGATCTGGCCGATCAAGAAAACTAGACATCAACGGGGGACACTGGGCCTGAGATTATACATGTTCTTTGTGAGCGCATTTGGTGGTGTTTCTGTTTCACGGACTACCATGGTGAAACAATGACACCAGACTGGTCCTCACTTATGAAACTTTATCTGCCCTGGGTTTAAGTTTATAATTAGGGTTTGGTATATACTTAAAGCATAAAGGTTAGGTTTAAGTGCTGAATAAATGGTGCTAAATTTGCTGTCCTCATCTTGTGTGTGTGAGTGTGTGAAGGGATTTTCATTCTCTTCTGATTAAGCTTTGAAATATCATTCTCCCTGCCTTCCCTTTTCCTTCTGGACCTGGTCCAAATGGTACCATTATGCAGTGCACTACTTCTGAGTAGTATATGTACTTCTGGGCCAGTGGGGCTCCTGTTGAAAGAAGTGCACTAGGCAGGAAAAAGGGGGGAATTTGGGGTGCATACTTTCGCCAATTTCCATCCCCACACGACAGCTGCGTGGGTTAGATTCAGCAGAGTATGAGGAGGAAAGAATGTAATTTGCAAGAAAGGCTCTGAGGTACAGCTGTTGTACGCCATCTCACTTCTACACTGTTCTGACACACAGCAAAGGGTGAAAAACCGGGACCCACTCTGCCCATGAAATTACATTTTAATTTCTTAATATATATTCTATACTGGCTTGAGCCCCACCGTTATAACCTTCGATCGGTGGCATCGCGGATACCTATTTATACAACCACATACCAAAAAAGTTCGACTGCTAGAACTTGACGGCAATACAATAAACCAACGACTGACACGCACGGAAATGTCCAAACATCCAACGTTAAATGTCATTCTGACGTTGAATTAATCCCAGACACACAGACATCCTACAGTGAAAGTGAACTACCGGTGGGTGAACCCGGGAAACACGAGCCTAACAAGACGACAACACCACCTACAACAGACATGCCCTCCTCTCAGCTTGTTTTTTTTTTTTACCTGTGTCCTGCCTGAACTGGTGCATCGACTGCAGGTCTAGGATGTAGGGCGAGAGACGGTTGTCGACTTGGCCTAGCACGACACTCCCAACCCGCGGATCGTTCCGTATTACCGCCTCGATGTGGTGGGAGACGGACGGGCTGTAGGGCCGCCATCGCCCGTGCTCGTTGAGCCATTCCCACACGACCACGGCGGACGCAAGAAGCATGGTGGCCCTGGATAGAAAAGGGAGACAATTATTTCTTTGTTGACGACCATATTGGGGTACGATGTATACAATAACTCACGTCGGTTTGTCTACATCAGGAACCCGGCTAGACTTAGTTAATTATGATTAGGTTTTCAAAGTATAACTGTCCATGGAAACGCTTGAGCTTCGCTGTATCATCAGAGTTTCCATCATCACTTCTTACTTCGCCGTAGTTCATAAGTTATTTTATCTACGTTTATCGACATGCAAGTACCGTTTTCCTACAAAGACAAAGAGGAATCTTACATCCAGTCAGCCGGCTGCGAGCTAATTCCAAAAAACGCAGCATCTGGACCCAAATACCCGTTCCCTTTTCATGGTCGAAAGACGAAAAAAACTGGTTCCTCGCCTGATCGTTAGCCGTAAAGACTAAACCGGGCAAAAACAGAACTCGAGATAAAAAAGAAGTGCCCGTGTTAATGTTTCCAGCCTGATTTCTTTGTCATGTTCTAAGATAAAAAAAAAAAAAAAAACGAATCACTTTGTCAGTTTACCTAGCGCGAGTCGCTTAGCTAAAACCAGCTACACTTCTGGAAAGAGTGTGTTGTTGATAAAGCATTCTGAGCTCCGTTCCAGTCGTTGGGGCGTAGTGTGCTGAAAGGTTCCAAATTGACACCCAACACCACTCCGCAGCAACAACAGGCGTGACTCCCTAAGCATTCACAAATGTTGAAAACAGGTTGGACAGGTACGACCTATATGACGCTAGGGAAAGGATAGGTGTTCACTTTCAGTCCAGTACCACTGCCAATTGGGTGAAGGATGGCACAGCTTGATACTTTGCTCTTTGCTGATAGGCCACTAACCAGCTAATTGCCTAATCATTGCATACTTTTCTCGTATAACCATACAGTGGGGCTATTAAACAGATTTATTACACTACTTTACTACTACTTACATTTGCCTACTTTTAGCCAAAGCAACATCAACAATTTAATACTTTGACGTCTGCATTTGTTGACATTTGTTTAAAATTTCGAGGGAAGAAAAAATATAAAGACGACTTTTACGCGGTGGTTTAAATATTGTAAAACATTAAAACGATAAGATGGTATTTCACAGATTCAACAGGTTATATATTGATTGCAAAATGTAATAAATTATAACTAATTACGATTAGCAGACTACTTACTTATCAACAGGCTTAATGGCTTTGGAGGCTAGATTTACGAAACCGGCTCACAACACAGAAAGTACAGATTCCTCACAAAGCATCTGTAATTGTCCGGCCGACTCGCATGGTTCTCCTTAATCCTCAAGAGGTGGAGCAAAAAGTATCCTTTTTCATAAATCCATCAAAGTCAATAACATTCCAGTGTGTATTTTGTCGTCTCTCGAATAAGACTTTCATAGTGGAATGGTATTTCACGCAGTCTGGCTAACCAAACTAACAACCTCCGCATCCCTAAATTGAAGACCTATTCCGAAGGATGGGACCCCTGTTCTATGCTATACCACGCCCAAGACCATAGGATGCTGTTTAGGAAACCAATCATGGGCACTGAACTCCAAAAGTAGGCTAGTACTTAGCCACCCGTGCAGACTGGCTCTTGTTATCCCAAACTACAAAAACAACTGTAAATTACAATAATTACATTAATAAATATAGGAAATTATTGTAATATTAATTAAGATTGCTTATTGTTATTAAATACACATTTGTTTAACCATAATGAAAGTGCTTTGGTTTCGGATTAGTTAAGATTCATTTGGTTTTTAGGATAGTTAAATATTGCAATAGAAAGGTTTATCTGCATGCGAAATAACGGTTGAAAAAGCACGAGAAAAAGGGTAAATCGACACTTGTTGCTGATAAAAATGGTCAAATTCTTCGCCATCTTGTGGTTGTAGATGAGACGTGCAGGTCAGTCAATGCAGGATGTTTGTATTTGGTGTTTTCTTACTGTCATAATATATACATAAAAATCTTGCTTTTCAAGCGGACGCCGACCATATTTCTCCCAAAATATCAAGTTACCTTACAGCTTCAAGCACGAAAATGTATTTAAAAGAAATTCGGATGTTATCACAACGTCTTTATTTGCCATTATTACTGGATTCCGAGTTTTGGCTTTGATGAACATTCGGCAAATCATCTGAGGATTATATTATAATAACAGTTAATATAGATTTCTTAATATACCCTATTCTTCATACACGCCTAAAGTCATCTGCAAACAGAACAGGGCTCCATAGCTCAGGGGTTAGAGCACTGGTCTTGTAAACCAGGGGTCGCGAGTTCAAATCTCGCTGGGGCCTGTATACATTTTTATTTTTTTCCCACCAATCTAATGATGATTATAGCTAACTTGTTTTTACCACATACAATTGGTTCCTTTTTGGAGCTGTAATCGAGCATTTGGATAGATTTATACAATGTCAGATGAATGGAGATGAAAGTACTTTCCATGTATATTATAGCACTTAATCACAAGCTGGTGTAATATATAGTTAAACTACTACCGAATAACATTAATTATGTTATTGAACTGCACACAACTAACAGTCTGAATACACTATACTGTACTGGCGTAGTAACCCCAGCCCCCGAAATTTCAAACGACACACATAGTTACACATATTTTTTTATAAAATTTGGAGTACAGCTAAGAAAACATTCTGATGTAACCGACAATGCTTTTGAATTGCCTTGAGTAAAAAAAAATGTATTCCCTAAACATCGGCCAGCCGACAGAGCCCGGATAGCTCAGTCGGTAGAGCATCAGACTTTTAATCTGAGGGTCCAGGGTTCAAGTCCCTGTTCGGGCGAAATTTATTTTAGTCTACACTGCTCGTACTTCCTGCATGTTCAAATGTTATTAACAACACATAATAAATGGCACTAGGCAGGGGTCTTCAAATCCTACCCGACGAGATCCGGAGCCTGACAGGTTCTCTGTTCTACCTCAACATTAATTGCACCCATCTGGTATCTCAGGTCTAAATAAGGCTCAAATTAGAGGGTTGCAATGTAAGAATAAAATGGAACTGGCTTTGAGGTCCAGATTTTAAGACCCCTGCACTAGGGTGATCATGACAACAACTATGACCACCACAATGAGCTCACGAATGAGCAGTGACAGAACAACATTTGGCAAAATACAATTATGAGCGAATTGAAAGTTACAGAGCTGTTTAATACCTAGCCAACCCTAACAGCAAACGATAAACTGCAAACTATGTAAGACATTATCGTCCAATTATTTTCATAATTACATCAGCGTGCGTACAACGAAAGTGCTTGCTAACTGTGTAGAACATTATCCTAAATACATTTTATCAAATAGTTAATCTTACGCACGAGAAGCATATAATAATAATTTGGACAGAGCCCGGATAGCTCAGTCGGTAGAGCATCAGACTTTTAATCTGAGGGTCCAGGGTTCAAGTCCCTGTTCGGGCGATGCTTTTGTTTGGCCGCAATAATTCTACAGTTCGTGTAAATCAGGACTGCCCCAATGTACTGTAACAAGCTTTTCATCCAGCTAATTATTAGGATCAGGTGTTCTAAATTAAAGTTGAAGAGAACACCCGACAGAACAGTAGATCTCCAGGAACAGGACTGGGCAGCCCTGGTGTAAATCACGGTGCACAATGAATGTGCATTGCTAGCTACATCTGTTGACCGATTAAACACAAGTTCTCGAAATAACACAGTATGGGGTGATAGTTTGCAATGAGTAAAGTTACATTAAAAAAATATTTACAAAGCTAACCTGCCAATATCCAAGATGGACAAATATCCCTGTTGTAACTGAACCAAAACCGTTCAGGCTCTCTGTCGTTAGCTACAGTAGGGGTTTTGTTGCATATTTTAACTGCAAGTCGTTGGACATCACAGTGCGTATAGCTACTAACTTACATAGCAGCCAGTGGTTTGGGTTTTGTCTTTATGCTTCCCATCATGACATTTTTGCAAAACTATCTAAAGCTACCTATCTAGCTAACCCGTTGCACTACATTAGTTTGCAAAGTTTATAAAATCCTTCCGCAACAGCCAGACTGTAAAGCAAAAACCACGTATTGTAGGTGCTTTCGCCAGGAAAAATAGGGTTCCCGATTTCCCTAACATTTTTATAATTTTTTGTTAACACGAGTGTTTATTATTTAATGTCAAAATAGCATGTAACAATTCAGAAATTAAATCACATCAGGCAATTACACATATTGACTTGTATCTGGCACCATCATCACCCTAACACGCCTGACTCCACTATTCATTAACTTGTTAGAATAAATATTCAGGTACTAAGATAATAGTTATGACCATAATAGTAGTTCTCAGACATTTTTCAATAGAATGGGCCTACTAGGATTAACTACAGGCTATGTGATTCCACACATGGATGTGATCTAAGAGACTAAATAAATGCTGAAACTGATTTACATTCGATATGTAAATAAACTTGACATAAATCTTGTTTTACAGTGCTCCAGCAAAACGCGGACTTCCATGCATTTAGGAAAGCACTTGTTTCTAAAATTCAAATGATCTCAATCTTTTTTACAGCTCTACAGGTATATTAAAATGTGCGTTCAGTATGTAATATCATAGTGCTACTTGGTTGTATTTCTAACAATTATGGGATTGTGCCGTGTGGCATAACACGTGGCATATTATTAAAAAGAAATGTGGTTATTGCTGGTTGGCTGCTAAGTGTGAAGTGAAGTATTTTCTGTCTAGCTGCAGAACGTGCTGGTCCGGCTCTGTATGCAGGTGCATATAATGACCATTAGGTGGTAGTATTGCATCATTTCTAAAACCCGAGCAGGCCCTGGTCACAATAGTTTTTATTAACACATTTGATTTAACCAATCACGTCTTTACTGAAGAGCTGGGACTAGTTGTGATGTCTGTTTTGGTAGCACCATCTCAGACTCAATGACTAAGAGCTAAAACTGGTACGATTTTGGTTCAAACCAAATTGCACTATTACTTCTACCTTTTCTCACAGGCAGCCCCAAGGAGTTGTTGGACGTCAACCTCATTCGAAAACTAACCCTCCTAACCAGGAGAATGCTGGCCAATTGCAAAGTCAGACGTGGGACCCCTGGGCCAATCCGTGAGAAGAACACCGATCTTGCAATGATGCAGCTAACTGCGGGACAGTGACTTTACTGCTGCGTCATTCAGGGACCCTGGGACTTTTCCATTTTGGCTGCCTATATGACTAAAAGTTGAATGTGGACCTACTATGGATCAAAGTAAGTTGTGTCACGTTGAACGCGTATTTTAATGATGGTGAATTTCCGTTTGTCTGTGACTCAACTCTCTGTGGCCATAGCGAAACGTCAGACAAGTTTCGTCCAGACTAACTGTGACATCAGTGTGTCGGTTGCCCAGAGGACACATCTGTGACACAACGTCATTGGTATGTGTGTGCGTGTGAGTGAGTGAGAGAGAGTACATGCATGGGTACGTGGGCTTGATTCTGTGTCTGTACATTTTGAGCAATAGCCTTGAGCCTTAGAAAAACAATTATATTAATATATATAATAATATGCCATGCATATGTCATGCTAGTTCTGGTGACCAGTTTATAATCTCAATAATGCGTCTGATGCATCTTTTTGGGTGAAAAGCCGCACTTAAGGTTGTTGGACATTTTCCACACCTACTTGTGCCTTATGTATTGTATATAATATATATATATAACGGCATCTTTATTTAAGCAGTTTGGAGGGAAACACCGAAGTTGACCCATACACATCACAGATGACCTTTGTTGCGACTACCATACACATTTCCGATGCATTTCTAATAAGGCCAACTTAATAATAATAAAGGCCATTTGAGACAAACGACACTTGGGTTTGGATGGAAGCAGGACACAGGCACAACAGAGAACAATAAAAAAACGACAGCGTAACAAAACATGAAAACAGAACAAAATACAAGGAAACAGAATCCAAACAATGATCGACAAAACAGAAGGGAAGAAAGAACTTAAATAGGAATGGTGATCAGGAACACAGGTGTGGGCAATGATAACAATGAACAGGTGTCTGCGCTCCAAATGAGGGAACTGTTGGCATTTGGGTCTAACTGGCACAAATGGCCTGCTAAGGTAAAAGCTTCTCTGGAGCACTGTCACTGTTAAAGAAGCTTTTAGATGCAACAGATTCTAGAACACCAGCTAGCCATCACTACTAAAGAAGGTTTAGATACAGTGGGTTCTAGAGCACCAACTAACTTTCACTTTTGAAAAAGCTTTAGATGCAACAGGTTCTAGAACACCAGCTAACTGTCACTGTCAAAGAAGCTTTAGATAAAATAGGTTCTAAAGCACCAGCTAACTGTCACTGTAAAAGAAGCTTTAGATAAAATAGGTTCTAAAGCAACAGCTAACTGTCACTGTTAAAGAAGCTTTAGATAAAATAGGTTCTAAAGCACCAGCTAACTGTCACTGTTAAAGAAGCTTTAGCTGCAACAGATTCTAGAACACCAGCTAACTGTAACTGTTAAAGAAGCTTCAGATGCGGCGTGCTCAACATTACATCACATTTAAAATGTACATTTGATACAATTGCACCCTACGAAGAATAGCACATCAGCTCTGTGAGCCCTGTCTACAATTCCGTTCGCATTCCATTTGTGTTGCCAAACATTCACAAGGCGGCATGAGGCAGAACCCAAGGAATCCCAGTGTCCTTGTATCCCCGGAATCTCCCACAGGCTGTTCCCCGTCATTCTCTTTCACCTTTCCTCTCCTAGTTTATCAACGTGGGAATCCTCCTCCACCGCACTCTCAAATGAGCCGTAGGGAATGTGGCCCCGAGGCTGACTCCAGGTCAGCTCTTATCTCGTCCGTGATGTTTGGGTTCCCATAAGACGCACACACACACACATACTTGAAGGCACAGCAATCAGGGCATGCACACGCGGTCACGCAAACACACACATCGTACAGATATACACAAGCACGTCGACGCAATCCAACCTGTGCTCCTGTCATTGATGACTCCCGTCAGGGCGCGTGCAGTCAGACACACTTTTGTGTCTGTTGTTGTTCTATTATTGCTGGATTAATACGTTTATTCTTTTCTTTTAGTGAAGACCATGTTAACTTCATTAAAATTTGTGTGTGTGTGTGTGTGCCTGTATGAATTGCAGGCGCCTGTGTGTACCCAATTCAGTGTTTTTTACACCAGGGCTGCCAAACCCTATTCCTGGAGACCCCGACGTTCTGTAGGTTTTCTATCAAACCGGATTCGGTCACACCTGATCCTGATGATTAGCGGACAGGAAGGATGAATGGGGACAGTACATAACAGTATCTGCTGAACAAAATCTGTCTGTCCGTATGTGTGAGTGTGGTGGGAAAAAGCGTCAACCCCGACTGCCTGAATCCAGATGGCCCTTGCTGGATCTGACAACATGTGAGACGCCTGGAGCCCCAGACCTTGTGACTGCCCCCCCCCCCCACCAGCTGTGGCCACAACAGGCCTTTGTCAAGCCCTGCGATATGAGGCAGTTATGGAAGACGGACAGTGAGTGAGATGACCCTCACTGTACCAATGTGGCCCTCCCACCCCAGCCCTTGCGTTTGCACGGTTCTTTGTGTCTTTCCATCCCTCACACGCGTGTTTGCTTGTGAGCAGGACGACAGAGAGAGAGATTGAGACTGAGAGAGTGAAACAGGAGAAAGAGACTGTGTGAAATTGTAAATCAATAAAGGTAAATGTGAGTCATTCGGGGTGATGGCATCTGCAGGATGACCAAAGTGTAACATGGAGAAACAGGCGGGTGGGCGAGAGAAAGGGGGAAAGGGAGAAAAAGGGGGAAGGAAGACATCCCGGGTGTAGGGTACAATGCTAGGCTGAGCCTTCTGTCTGAGAAGCACACGAACAACATCACAGACAGGTTGAATGAAGCAGTTCCCCCGTCAGTCGGTGGCTCGTTGCGGACCAACGTCGGTCCATGAGAGATTTGAAGACCCCTCATGAATGACATCGTAAAGTGCCTTCAGAAAAGTCTGCAACTCCACCCGACCATGAGGTCAATATTGTAAACAGTGATTCCAATAAAACAACAGTTTTTGTTTAATACATTTAATAGTGCACTTGACTGTACAGAAATAATATTAATGATACAAAAGAGTAAAACCATTTTGGAGTTTTTGTAACTTAAGCCGTAACATTTACAATAAAATAAACGCGTTACAAAAAAACATATAAATATATAGAGGCTTTAAATTAACTGTCATTGTCGTGCGTTATTAATATTTGGCAGCATACGATAATGTACAAATTACGACATAATGGCTTAGCAAATTAGTCATCGGGGTTGGGTCCTATTCCATATCAATTACAGTGCATTAAGGAAGCACACTGAAATTCTAATTCACATTTTCTTCAATGTTTTACAATGAGGTTTTACTTTCAAAATGGCTGGAATTGAAAAGGAATGGACTCCAATCCTGTCATACGCTGAACAGAGAATGTAGAAGATTTAACACATTATTATAACCGATTTTACGACGAGTATAAGAATGAAGGTGTACTTTATTACTATTTAGTATTTTCCTTCATTTAGGTAACACTGACAAATGGACACATGCAGAAAAGAAGCATACACACACAGATTATTTTTCCTTCTTTTCACCACTTAAACCTTCTTTGCACTTTCTACTCCCTCTTTACAGTAAAACCTGTAAAATACCACACCTTTATAAAAGGCCCCTTTTCCCATTCATTGTTCCTTATTCACCCACCACCACAAACTGCAATCACACA
This sequence comes from Novumbra hubbsi, assembly GCA_016801125.1. Classification (NCBI taxonomy): domain Eukaryota; kingdom Metazoa; phylum Chordata; class Actinopteri; order Esociformes; family Umbridae; genus Novumbra; species Novumbra hubbsi. The sequence continues at coordinate 38,685 of JACXGK010003795.1, forward strand.
TATTCATACGGTTGAAATCCCACCTGGTGATTTCTGAGTATTCACTGTGCTTTCTGAAGCAGTGACAGCTGTCTATATTCTCTGTAAAAGTCTGCTTCCATTAAATGCTTCGATTTTGCAAAACATTTGGTCCGCCAATATCATAGTCTCCATTAAAGTTTTTGGCAGCCGTTTTACTCAACTGGTGTTCCAGCCACCATTTTGGTCATCTCCCATCCCGTAAACCCACTCTGTGCTTAGCATTCCTTACTGTCAGTCAACCAAAGATTATCTCACCATACCCCGCTTGTCAAACAAAACAAATTGCATATTTCCAATACATTAACACAAATATTAGGCCCATTTTATCTATCAAACCATTCATCCAACCGCTTTAACAGGATGTAACACTCACAAATGCACTTGCCAGCGCCCCGCACACACACACACACACACACATACACACACATACACCCATACACACACACTTCAACAAATTGGAAAGCAACAGGAAAAAGCTAAATAAACAGGTGCAGGATATTGTATATACACACTATATTGCATCTGAGAGCCAGTGCATGATGTCTAATTATTCATCCATTCCTTTTGAAAGCACGCACACACAGATACACACACACACACACAAACCCTCATGCTTCTCAGAAGCAATAGCTCCCTATCCCCTATATACTGTCTCTTTGGGCTAAACGGTGACTCCACATGCTTGGACGGTGATGTCACATCCTGTGGGCCCATCGACCCTGTGACAGTCTTCTGAGACCCACTTCCATCTCAGACACATTTATTTTGGCACGAGAAACTGAGGATAACTTTAAAACAACATTAAGGCTCCACGTTGGTTCCGGCTCTGGCGTGAACCCTCTGACTGACTGGAGGTCGGAGACGGCAATGGTCCAATGATGACACAGTCTAAGAATGACAACCAAGTCCATTCAAGTTCTCTTAGCCCTGGCCGGCCCGTCGAGAGCTCGGACCACGTCAGCGGGTTGACCCTAACCCCAACATCACAGCTGTAGCAGACCGAGGGTGAGGCGGACCGGATATCGATTTCCTGGGCGCCCCCTTTCTGTCACGTCCAAGCTGTCTGGGTCCCTCACTTATCCATGGGGGTGGTGAAGGACTCGCGTATCCGTACCACCTCAGTGGCGCACAGATGTCCGTACAGCTTGTGGTACCATTCTGGGAAACGACCCCTGGAAGGAGAGTCAGAGTGTACAGACCTTCAATATCACAACAGACTGCTTCTTTTATAAAGCTTCCCCCTCCCCTTATAAGTAACATAGTTACCCTCTACCCTTATAAGTAACACAGTTACCCTTTTTCCCGGTAAGTAACATAGTTACCCCTTTTCCCAGTAAGTAACGTAGTTACCCTTTCCCCTTGTAAGTAACATAGTTTCCCCTTTTCCCACCTAAGTAACATAGTTACCCTTTTCCCACCTAAGTAACATAGTTACCCTTTTCCCACATAAGTAACATAGTTACCCCTTTTCCCACATAAGCAACGTAGTTAACCTTCAGGTTGATTTGAAAACGACAACAACGACTGGTTCTACTCAACTGGTTCTACTCTGCTTAACGTTCTAGTTTTTTTCGACTGGCTGAACGAAACGGCTCAAATATGAATACTCCATTTCCACTTTAATACTGTTTATATTCCACTTATTCCATTCTGCTGGTTTCATGGATCTGTTTCTATTTGACTGGTTGGGCAGACGGACCTGCAGTCGACCCGGGAGATGTGCGTGAGGCGGGACTTGTTGCCCCCGCAGGGCTCGATGAAGTAGCGCGAGGTGAGCACGTTGGCCCGGACGCCCAGCAACGGCGCCCCGTCGTGGTCCACCGACGTGCACACCAGCGCGCACGCTCCCTTCGGTAGGTCTGTCGCCCACGACCTGCAGGAGACGGAGCAGCAGAGGAGGCGCGTTTAAACACAGAGAGAAAGAAGGAGACGGAGGAAGGCAGAAGAGAGGCAGAAAGAGAACGACCGAAAAGAGAAAACGAGACAAGACGGAGGGGCGAAGACACGGAGATGGTGGCGCGTTCCCCCCCGGGCCCGTTGGCATCGTACCTCAGCACCAGGTGGTCTCGGGTCGGGTGGGGGGCCATGGTGTTCCGGACGTACTGGTACACGTCGGTGCGCTCGTCCAGCGCCTCCACCACCCGGCATTCTATCAGGTCCTCGTCCCAGCGACCCTGCTCCTTGAGGAGCCGCGTCAACACCTCTTCAGGACCCGCGGGCACCTCCGTGGACGCCTTCCACAGGCGCAGCGGGGAGCCGTCGTGGACCTGAGAGTCACAAAACGACTTACAAATAAGCAACGCATGCAATGGAGGTCATGTTTTCTAGAAACCTTCACATGAGGCCAGTCGAAGTAAACTTGAAAACACGAGATTCGGTCCACAGAATAAAACGGAGGGCCTCCTTTCCTCTGTCTGTACCTTCTTGTATGCCAGCTCGGCATGCTCCGGGGTGGAGCGGCTGTCGTAACCTTTGAACTTGTCCTTGGCCTCTTTTAGTAGAGCATCCAGGCTTTCCCGGAGGTAGGCCCTGTATCCTGGGGGGCCCTCGGCACCCCCGTCACCCCTAGGGGAACCTCCTAGCTCCTCCAGTTTTTGGGGGATTAGAGCCTGCTCCAGATACGAGTTCCGGCAGCGACTCATCTCCTCTGGGATCTGCGGAGGAGGGGGGACGGAATAGTTTCTTCGTTGATCATACCATTACAATTACTTAACAAGAGAGGGAGTGGAAAGAGTCTACACTTGGGAGGTAACACAAGGGTGTTGAGGTGGAAGACGTATTCAAGATCCAGCCTGTCTCTGGTCATCATGAACACACCAGAACAATTAAGGAATTATAAAATAACCCCAGAATCAAGAGCCGCCCATCCGAGCCGTTGTAAACAAGCACAAGCCTCGCTAACTCGCATCAACCAGCCCTTTCTGGGCCAATCTAATTCCGACACAATCTGTGTCGAGCTGAGGGGAAATTCCACAGAACATCTGAAACAAAGATAAAGGAGTCCTAAAATAGAACCTGGGAGCATCCTGTTTTTCCCATCTCACTGCCAGTCTTTCTCGTCGCCTGCACTGTAACTTGTTTCCTCTCTTCTGTCTCCCTCCACAAGTCTCTGTCCCTTTCTCCCCCCCTTCCTTCCTCTCCCCTCAGTCAGCCTCTTCCATTCCTGCTTGTTCAAAAACGTCCTTTAGGTGACATACTGTATTATTCGCAATGAGGTTTCCAGGTGAGAGTTGTTAGCGGCAGAGCTGAACGTACGCAACAGTACGAAGGCTGAAGGAAAAAGCGTCATGAGTCATGAGGCTAACCCAGTCCACTCACTGACTAATGCTATATCACCAGAAAATAACTGTGGTGTGTGTCTGTTGAAGGGGGGAGGGACGGGGGAGGGAGTCTGCGTGTGGGTAATGCTATTTACTGGTTACATTTAATGGTAAAGACTTTAGTAATTGGTTACATCTGCCAGAGGAGCATTATGAACTAATCAACAAGTTTTTTGCTGTCCTGCCACTGAAGAATAAAACACATTTTGTGTTATCCTGCCATTGATGAATCTAATACATTTTGTGTTATCCCGCTACTGAAGAATCAAATGTTTTGTGTTATCCTGCCATTGATGAATCTAATACATTTTGTGTTATCCCGCTACTGAAGAATCAAATGTTTTGTGTTATCCTGCCATTGATGAATCTAATACATTTTGTGTTATCCTGCCATTGATGAATCTAATACATTTTGTGTTATCCCGCTACTGAAGAATCAAATGTTTTGTGTTATCCTGCCATTGATGAATCTAATACATTTTGTGTTATCCCGCTACTGAAGAATCAAATGTTTTGTGTTATCCTGCCATTGATGAATCTAATACATTTTGTGTTATCCCGCTACTGAAGAATC
>JACXGK010003796.1:0-42519 GCA_016801125.1 Novumbra hubbsi
ACGTGGCCCTGTTATAATACGTGGCCCTGTTATAATACGTGGCCCTGTTATAATACGTGGCCCTGTTAGGTAACGTGGCCCTGTTATAATACGTGGCCCTGTTATGTAACGTGGCCCTGTTAGGTAACGTGGTAATGCACAAGGTGGTAGACCCCCTGTCCCAACTTTTTGAAACGTGTTGCTGGCCTCAAATTCAAAATGGCCGTGTATTATTCCTCTCTGGGAGGCTTTTTTTATACCCAATCATGTTACTGACCTGTTGCCAACTAACTTAACTACTGTGTGGTATTCCACCAGTTTTTCTGTTAGTTTTCCAGGATTTTATTGCCCTTCCCAGCTTTTTTTAAACAATTTGCCAGCCACAAATTTAAAGTGGGGATATATTTTTCAAGAAACAATAACATTTCTTAGTTTCAATATTTTAAATGTGGTCTGTACTATTTTCTATTTAAAATACCAACCATTCCTGCTCTGCTACAGGCAATCCTTCCACTAACCACGGTGAAAACAGCATCGGCTCCTTACACAGAAGCTGTATCAACAGAAACATTGAGCTGTAAGTTCTGGGAAGAAATGACAGTAGTCTTAGCTGGAACAACATTATGCTTCACCATTAACCTCAGAAAGCACAATCCACATCCCATCTTCTTCCCGAGATCCCCTATAAATCAGGACAACTCATTGTGACTTGTGTGTGTGTGTGTGTGTGTGTGTGTGATATTGTTGCCTTTCTTTTCCCGTGATAAATGCTCCTGTGTTCATGCTGGCCAGCACATCATTTAATCTTATTCCATTTATAAATGGCCCCCACTACTTCCAACACTCCTGTGTTTCTGTGTGACTTTCTGTGTGTGTGTGTGTGTGTGTGTGTGTTGTGGTTCAGAGTCCCTGAGGATTCTGCCCTGACAACACTGGATGCGTTAAAGACTCAGATACGGGACCTAGAGAAGCAGCTGTCCAGAGGAGACCGATACAAATGCCTCATCTGCATGGTGAATATGTACTACCATAACATTACCTAGCCTGGGAACTACCTTGTTTGTGCTGTCATGACATTATTTGGCTTGACTAATAAGACCAGGCAATAGTGTGGATGGCAGATAGGCAAACTAGTTTCCTTTAAGGACTTTTCAGGCCATGTTTCAGTGCACAGTTATGAATGGGTACATTTCAGAAAGAATCCTAAAGAAATTTTAAGATGTTGAACATTTGATTAAAAATATACTTTTAAAGGCTGTATCCCAGTTGGAGAGTAGTTCTGTCTCTCAGTCAGCTACACTGATACAGCAGATACAGAATGTTGGTGCCATCTGCTGGCAGACATGTTTACTGCGACCAAGACATTGAACAGCAAAATCATTTGGAATGGGTTTTGTTGGGTGTTATTGCAAGTGTCTAATTTGTGACATATTTTGGGAGAGAATCATTGTTTCTCTATTCATCACACTCTCTCTCAAACACACTCTCCATTTATCACACTCTTACCCTCACTCAATCACTATTTATCACTCTCTCAAACACTCTATTTATCACTCTCTCGCTCTCAAACACAGTTTATTGTCTTCCTTTCCGCTCTGTCTCTATAGGACACATACTCAACTCCCCTTACCTCAATCCAGTGTTGGCACGTCCACTGTGAGGAATGCTGGCTCCGCTCTCTGGTACGTCCACAGAGAGACTGTGTCCTGTAATGCTTCTGTTAAGACACAGGAGATATTCACCCTATGTTTCTGTTAAGGGGAGATATTCAACCTGTGTTTCTGTTAAGGGACCTGACACAGGAGATATTCAACCTGTGTTTCTGTTAAGGGACCTGACACAGGAGATATTCACCCTGTGTTTCTGTTAAGGGACCTGACACAGGATATATTCACCCTGTGTTTCTGTTAAGGGACCTGACACAGGAGATATTCACCCTGTGTTTCTGTTAAGGGACCTGACACAGGAGATATTCACCCTGTGTTTCTGTTAAGCAGTCTCACATTGTGTTCACTTTGATTCCCAGGGTGCGAAGAAGCTGTGTCCACAATGCAACACCATCACCTCTCCTGGCGACCTGCGAAGGGTGTTTCTGTGACCTGGAGGGGCAAGAAAACCCTAAAACCCTCTGTGGGGGAAGGGGGGTCAGCATCTGAACTAGTAACCCTTGACCTTTAAAGGGAATGTAGGGATGGCTGGCCTGCCAGAGATCATGATTGCACCTTAACCTTCACCCAAACTCCCAAAAAGGTACTGATACGGAATATTGCACAATGACCAGCCCTCATGACCAATGACCTTTTAAGATTTAACTTTTCCCTTTGGTTTTTGGACGTCATTCATCTTCTACCAAGAATCACTTCCAACGCCGCTGAGCCAAGCCACTTCTGAAAGGAGGACTCCGTTATTTACCAGACATGAACTAGTCATTAGTCATAACTTCATACTGAGAACAAAAAGCTATAGGATGGCTTTAGATTAAAATCAGCTTGAGATCCTGCACTTTTATTCTATATTATATGTTTACTCTTTTTAAATTAATAATTGTCTGTTTTTAACAAGAAAAAGCACATGTAAACAGTTTTGTGAATGTTTGCAATTGTGTATATGAAATAGATTTATCTCTCCAATTGTGTTAACAGTCATGTTCTACTAGTCATGTTTATGGTTTGGGACAGAAAAAATGAATTGTCATTTTCTGATAAATTATTTTGTGTTTATCACTGAAGTGTAATTAACCAATGTTAAAAAAAAAAAAGGTCTTTTAAAATGTTGTTATTGCCCATAAATACTGGACAGTGTCACTTTCCAAATACATTAGAAATTGCTTGTTTCTGCACTGGAGACATCAATAATACATTGAGATCCCTGTTTCGGCACTGGAGACATCTTCTGTAATATATTGAGATCCCTGTTTCTGCACTGGAGACATCTTCTGTAATATATTGAGATCCCTGTTTCTGCACTGGAGACATCTATAATACACATTGAGATCCCTGTTTCTGCACTGGAGACATCTTCTATAATACACATTGAGATCCCTGTTTCTGCACTGGAGACATCTTCTGTAATATATTGAGATCCCCGTTTCTGCACTGGAGACATCTTCTATAATATATTGAGATCCCTGTTTCTGCACTGGAGACATCTTCTATAATACATTGAGATCCCTGTTTCTGCACTGGAGACATCTTCTGTAATATATTGAGATCCCCGTTTCTGCACTGGAGACATCTTCTATAATATATTGAGATCCCGGTTTCTGCACCGGAGACATCTTCTATAATATATTGAGATCCCTGTTTCTGCACTGGAGACATCTTCTATAATATATTGAGATCCCTGTTTCTGCACTGGAGACATGCATAATTAGTACATAATTGTTGAGCTTACGCTTGCAAATAGTAATAAAAAGCCAATTTTATTTTAATTCGCACTAATCAATGAAACAACATTTTAACACTTATTGCTCTTTGTGATGTGATTTTTCCCATCATGGAAGCTGAGCTGCGCATTGCATGGTGATTCTAGTGCCTCCACATTTACGTGTCCTTTAGAAAAGAAGTGGGTCACTTCAGGATTAGTCGACAAGGCCATTAAATCCTGCTATTCTGAGCTTTCCTCGGGATCTGACCATCTACTATTCCTGCCAAGACCGAGGATGTGAGCTAAGGAGTCAGACCGGAAGAAAGAGGGTGAGAGATAAAACAGGACCATGGGGTTGACATAGATTTTGCTGTAAAAAATATATTTTAGAGACAAAAATCTTTTGCACAATTATCTTAGTATATCATTTGTCTGACAGTAATGTATGCTCTATAATACAGCTCTGGATACAATTGAGAGACCACTGCAAATGTAAACGTTCCTTTTCAACCTTCTTGGAAAGAAAAAGGTGCAGTGTTCTCCTCATTTCTTCCAGAGCTGTATGTTTGTCCATGTCGATATTACCATGGTGTGGTCTTGTATAAATGGAATGAGTCAATATTACCATGGTGTGATCTTGTAGAAATGTAATGAGTCAATATTACCATGGTGTGATCTTGTAGAAATGTAATGATCTTTGAATACAGCCTTTGCCAGATGGAACCCCGAGCTGACCAGTTGAATGAGCAGAACTACACTAATCCAATCAAGGCTCCCATGTCACCTAATGTGACACCTGTCCAATTAATAACCAGAGAACCAGATGAGGAGTGTTCCTAACTATGATTAGCCTGCTGTTTTGTTAACAATCGCTGACACACTAAAACCTGTGAACAATGTACCCCATTTATCTGAATCCCAAAAGGAAGGCCCCAAAAGGAAGGCCGTTCCCCACACAAATATTGTCTCCATTCAAACCTTTTTTACCCACCCCAACAGTGTAAATACCCCACTAATACCCACACCTACAGTCTAAAAACCCCACTCATACCAACACCTACAGTCTAAATACCCCACTCATACCGACACCTACAGTCTAAATACCCCTCTCATACCCACACCTACAGTCTAGGTTTCTGAAAACCTCCAATTGGTCAATGAAGTACAAGATAGATGTGAAAAACAGCAAGGTGTGTAATATACAATATCTCAACATTTCATGAGACAAGTGAGAGAGGAGGAGTCTAGAGGTGTCCTGTTCATGAGACAAGTGTCCACTGACATGGTAAGTCCAGATCAAAGCAGGTCTACACCTCAGACGTGTCTAGGGTTCCTACCTAAAGGGGATGTTGCTTTTTGTTCCACTTTATTCCCTACATCACCAACAGATTCATCATCGAACAGTGTTTGGTTTCCTTGACAACAACGTGATTGACCTACAGTGTCCCACACTGGGAGAGCCGTGCCAATGATCTGTCAGGTCAAAACATGTAGCAGCAGGACCTTCCCTGAGGGAGAAGTCAGGCCCACTGAGCCAGTCACTTCATATAACCCAACGCCGTCACCTGTTAGATGAGACCCAAGAACCAGGCCAGCATGTCACAATGCGATTGGCTGAAGAGCTGATTGGAAGAGGTGCTAATTGAATATGGCAGTAAGCTCTGTCTGTCACACACACACCTAGCGCGCACACACACAGTCCAGTCCTTTGCTCAATCCCAATCACTCTGAAACATCACCTGTACAGACACACAGCAGAGCCACGTCGAGAAGGTAAGACACACGCACCACTTTAATGAAATAGCATGGGCTTGATGGTATAGTTCAACTATACGTCCAGAATACATTTAAAAGCGACGAATTATTTACCTGCTCCACAACGTTTCATGGAATATTTTTTATAATTTTCAAATAACAATTAGGTGGAGTTGGAAGTTTGTTATCGGTCATTGTGTGATCTTTTATTTCTAAATGTATGTGTTAACACAATGCCAACTCTCCATTGAAAGAGTACTGTATGAGTAAATGTTCTACTATGGTTATACGGTGGTTCTATTCGTTTACAAAATGGTTTAATATTAAAACAGGTCCCTAAATGCTAACAACAATCCTACTTGTTGCATAAGATAACTAATCTATGGATCTTTCAGAGCCCATCCTAGTTAAATTATACAATTATGTAACTGTCTTGAGTGTTTCTCCCAGTAAACATCCTTCAATGTTCAGGACAACATTGTCACAGTGCATCAACCAGAACTTACATTTCTCCAATAAGAAGGGTTGATCTAAACCACAGATGTCTTGCCAACCCCACCACAACTAACTTGAAATGCCTTTACTTTCAGTATGGGTCATGTCTAAATACACATGTCGTCGTAGTTAGAAGTGATGTACCAGTATGGGTCATGTCTAAATACACATGTCGTCGTAGTTAGAAGTGATGTACCAGTATGGGTCATGTCTAAATACACATGTCGTCGTAGTTAGAAGTGATGTACCAGTATGGGTCATGTCTAAATACACATGTCGTCGTAGTTAGAAGTGATGTAACAGTATGGGTCATGTCTAAATACACATGTGGTCGTATTTAGAAGTGATGTACCAGTATGGGTCATGTCTAAATACACATGTCGTCGTAGTAAGAAGTGATGTACCAGTATGGGTCATGTCTAAATACACATGTCGTCGTATTTGGAAGTGATGTACCGGTATGGGTCATGTCTAAATACACATGTCGTCGTATTTAGAAGTGATGTACCGGTATGGGTCATGTCTAAATACACGTCGTCGTAGTTAGAAGTGATGTACCAGTATGGGTCATGTCTAAATACACGTCGTCGTAGTTAGAAGTGATGTACCGGTATGGGTCATATCTAAATACACATGTCGTAGTTAGAAGTGATGTACCAGTATGGGTCATGTCTAAATACACGTCGTCGTAGTTAGAAGCGATGTACCGGTGTGGCTTGATGCAGGCAAGGAGCAGTGTTACCTCAGATCATGGTTGATGATAAACATCCTTGTTGACCTACATTGACTGATGTTTAAATGCACCGGTCTGTCCTGGACTTTACAATCCACTCATAATCCTTCTCACAAGATCCTCTTATCTCACCTGCTTCATCACAGTGCATTTTCATCCCGGTTTTATAATGGTGATTTGGGCTTTGCTAATGTAATGAGCACGTGATGAACAAAATAATCATATACTCACAATGTCACTGAAATTTCCAGAAAATAAATTATCTGATTGATATAAGTGATTACGATTGCGTAGGTAATAATAGTTGGATTTTCCCCATCAGGTTTTTGTGGATTTTGTGTCTAACCCTTTAAACTGTTGACACGGTTAACGCGCAGTCCTTGTGAGGTTCAAATTAAATAACTGCCAGCACATATCTGATTGCCGTTTAGTTAGAGTAGCTTATTACTTGGATCAATGGATTAGCTTTAGCATCTGAGGCTCAGGCCAGAGGAAGGGCTGATCAGCTATAGGCTGGCTATCTGCTTAGCGTCCAAACACTCTATGCAGATTGGTTACGAGGATAGGAGTTAGCTCAAGGCCCTAACTTGATCTGGACAAGAGAGGGTTATTTTGAAGGTTACAAAAGACTTTTTGAGAGTCCTTTACATCTCTTTGATCGGTATCTATTCGTGGTGGGGGGGTGGTGGCAGACTACCGAACGTGTTTAACGCTCCAACTAGATTGTCACGGTTGTCACTCTACTTTAACCACACTAAAACAGAGCAGTATGTCGACAGAATGTTTGACCTCAAGCCATTTTAATTAATAGATCTCAGAGGTAATCCCCTCAAACAAAAGCACAGGATCAACATCAGTCAAAACAAAGTATTTGCATACAGGAATGTACACTAAATTATGGTGTAAACATTGCTTGTTATGTGCGAGTCCCATAAACGATAAATGCACTGAAAAAGCTAATTGTTTACCTTCAATACACCTTCCAGTTTGCTGAACATTTGTTAATTACTACAGACTTGCTACATAGAAAACATCTAGATAGAAATTGAAACTTATAAAGTGTAACCAGTAACAGGGGCCCATTGTTGAGTAATTCACATTCTGTCTGGTTTCATCTTGATAATGTATAATCCCACGTCACCACAATCTGTACACAATGTTTAAATGGGTCCAATACAAAGAGTAACTATAAAAAATTGTCCATGGACTGTCGATCGACAGGTGTAGATGAGAAGAGTACGCATTTAGAAAATTGTTAAGGACATGGTCGAAAAGTGGACGTATTTCGCCATTTCCTCTTCAGGAAACTTTAAAGTAAATTTAGCTACTAGCTAGTAAACACCTGTTAACATTCACAGCCATTCATTTGATTTTTGTCACCGTTTTAAAAGGAATTTGCTCAGCAACATCTTTTTGATTTGATAGAAAACATGATCTTATGCGTTTTGAGTTTGGGGTGACTATGTGCCCTCAGCACTCTAGAATGTTCATAGTTTGGACGCTTATATGTGCCTGTGGCACAGAGTCAGTTAGGAGCCTTAAATGTATCATGGATCCTAATTAAGTGGTGTAGCAAATGTTGCGCTAAATGCACACAATGTTCCAGTCTGAAGGGTTTCCCTGTAACCATCCATCCTCTCTGGCTTTCCCCTAGTGTCATGTCAGGTCCCAGGCCAGTGGTTCTCAGCGGGCCCTCAGGGGCGGGGAAGAGCACCCTGCTGAAGATGCTCCTGAGAGATTATGACGGAGTCTTTGGCTTCAGCGTCTCACGTATGTTTCTGTTTTAGTTCCTGCTACCCGAATATCCTGTCAGGGAGGAAGGGGGACTGTAGGAATGTAGGACCTCTCTGCTGTTACCGTCTCTGCCATATCTAACTTAAGGAGAATATTGTCATAGAACTTCGGTCTGTGTATCAAATCACAAGGCTATTTTAGTAGGAATTGGGCCATGGTTTTTAAGCGGTATGCAAGTGTGTTTCATATGGCTAATATACCTGCTAAGAGCTGTTCTCAGGCAAGATGCATCACAAGATGCCTCATTGTTATAATTAGAAACATTACTATCACTATTGTGTGTTGTTATACCTGTAATACATGGTTGTATACCACTGCTTTCAGCAAGTCAGCCTTTCAGGATTCAAATTACTAATTGTATAATTATGTACATTCCAAAGATCCACACATTTCTTATTAAATTAAGTTTGATAACCGGTGCGAAACAGGGTTGTCTCCATTCACCAAACCTCTTTGGGTTTGATAAAAGAAAAAACAAATCAACAAAACAGAAATATTGCAAACAGTAAATTATCTCTAGAATATGTTCATTGCTCACCATTAAGAGATTTAGATTGTTGATATAACTCAGCATGATTGGATGTTAATAACAGACGCTGACGCTCATTCATTTTGTCCTTAACAGACACAACAAGGAGCCCACGTCCCGGAGAGGTAGATGGCAAAGGTATTCCTCCAATCATAGACATAGATCATGTCTGTTAGTCAAGCACTTAAAGGTATTCCTCCAATCATAGATACAGATCATGTCTGTTAGTCAAGCACTTAAAGGTATTCCTCCAATCATAGACACAGATCATGTCTGTTAGTCATGCACTTAAAGGTATTCCTCCAATCATAGATACAGGTCAGTGAACCTGTTAGTCATGCACTTAAAGGTATTCCTCCAATCATAGAAACAGATCATGTCTGTTAGTCAAGCACTTAAAGGTATTCCTCCAATCATAGACATAGATCATGTCTGTTAGTCATGCACTTAAAGGTATTCCTCCAATCATAGATACAGATCATGTCTGTTAGTCAAGCACTTAAAGGTATTCCTCCAATCATAGATACAGATCATGTCTGTTAGTCATGCACTTAAAGGTATTCCTCCAATCATAGATACAGATCATGTCTGTGAGTCATGCACTTAAAGGTATTCCTCCAATCATAGATACAGGTCAGTGAACCTGTTAGTCAAGCACTTAAAGGTATTCCTCCAATCATAGATACAGATCATGTCTGTTAGTCAAGCACTTAAAGGTATTCCTCCAATCATAGATACAGATCATGTCAGTGAACCTGTTAGTCATGCACTTAAACCAAATCATATCTCAGTGGCACATTTCAGACTTGGATAGAAGAGGGATTTGAAACAAACAACATTTTATGAACCCAGTTGTCAGACATTTAATGTTTTCATCTTGTGTCAATTTGTAGATTACCACTTCTCAAACAGAGAGGCAATGCAAGAGGATATTGACGATGGGAAATTCATTGAGAATGCCGAGTTTTCCGGGAACTTGTATGGAACAAGGTACATTTTGATCAATTGTTGTTGAAACAGGAATAAAAGGTTGGGTTTGTAACATAGTCACAGGAACCTCCCGCTGTCGCGTTCAGCCTCATGCGGCCCAGCACTCCCGATGGGCAAGGTTCCACGGGGAGGCGAAGGGTGCATCCTCTCACCTGCTACCCATTTGGTTGTTATGTGTTTAGTATTTAAGTGAGGGGTTTTTGGTTTGTCTTTGTCAGCGATTGTCTCAGAGTAGCGAGCGTATGAGGTGAGCCTAACAGTTCTATGCTCTACCTTTTTGTACAGAACAGTACAGATTCCTGAAATAAGAAGGGCAGAACAGTACAGTACATTACAGAACAGTACATTACAGAACAGTACATTACAGAACAGTACAGATTCCTGAAATAAGAAGGGCAGAAGAGTACAGTACATTACAGAACAGTAAATTACAGAACAGTACATTACAGAACAGTACAGATTCCTGAAATAAGAAGGGCAGAACAGTACAGTACATTACAGAACAGTACATTACAGAACAGTACAGATTCCTGAAATAAGAAGGGCAGAACAGTACATTCATATTATATTCTCCAAAAAGATTATTGGTTGAGTTAAAAATTCTCGAGAAATAATAAACATGAAAAAGCAATGAACTTCTGACTTGCAGAAACAGGTACAAATCTTTCTACTTTGTTTCCATAGCAAGTCTTCAGTGGATGATGTCAGAGCCAAGGGCCAAATCTGCATTTTGGATGTGGACCTCCAGGGTGTGAGGAACATCAAGCAGACTGACCTAGACCCCATCTATGTCTCCATACAGCCACCCTCCATGGATATCCTGGTATATAACCCCATGTAGACTCTAGAGCTGTGGCTGTCCACAAGATACATTCTGTGCGTGGATACTTTATTATTGTTTCTGTCATGTTTCCCTTTGGATCAACCGTCCTTTAGCTGGTTCAATAAGAACCTTAGAATGTAAGCTCTTGAAATATACAAATGAATTAATAATTCATCTGACTATTGATGTACAGGAAAAGCGTCTGAGGGACAGAAATACGGAGACAGAAGAGAGTCTGCAGAAGCGTCTGGAGGCAGCGCTGGTCGACATGGAGCTGAGTATGTTCCCCTTATTCTCCCAGATGGCTTTATTATGCTTACAATATGAAGGGAATCAATCATTCTTAAAGCCTTTAAAAATAGTCTGCTTCATTATTTTCTCACTCTCTTATTCAAGGCAATGAGCCCGGAATGTTTGACGTGGTCATTGTCAATGAAGAGAAGGAAGTGGCCTATGAGAAGTTGCAAAGTGTTCTCATTGAGGTGGGTGTGAGGACAAAGAACTGAACCTTTAAATTAGTTGCAGTTTTAGCAGAGCGTCATATTAAGACACAAACTCTATAACACAGAGTATCGATGTTGAGAGCCAGTGTGTTCACTTTGAAAATATGTCTGACAATAATTTTCTTTCCTCAACAGGAAATAACCAGAGTTCAATCGATGAAGAAAGAAAGATGCAATTCGTAAGAAGCAAGGGGTTTAACTGAGGTTTGGGAGGTGGGGTCCCTAGTCGAGGTTGCCGGGGGGGTGGGAGAGATGTGGGGTTCCCCAGTGAATCTGACAAAACCACATACTGTGTCACAATTACTCCATTAATAAACTGCTATAAATTGTCAGGCCGGTATTTCCCGCCATTCCAGTTCGTTGATGTTTCTTTATTTAAACACTAAAACTCTTTAACACCTCAAACTACTAAATGGCTGATGATGTCACTTTTTTCACTGTCTTCATGACAGAAAGAATCAGAGCTTTCAATAAATGCTCTATATGAAAGTATTTTTGATAGTTTCTGGTCAATTTAAAAAGCGTAAATCCTTCCCTCGGTGCTCTAGCAGATGAGCTATAACAGTAACTCACTAGACAAAATAACATGTAGGGTTTTGGTTTACTTTCCAGAAAACAATTGTGTATATTACTAGCCAGGTAGTAAGAAATAAGAAAGTATATATATATATATATATCTCAGTTAACTTATCATTAGCTAGACAAGAAACTGTCAATTAGCTTGTTCTAAATAACAATATATTCATGACTTGAATGTTGCCAAAAACAAACCTCTGCAAATCATTTGCAGTGACTATAGAGATAATGTAACTGTTTACTACTAGGACCTGATTCTAGAATCTATGATTTTAAAATGGTGCCGCTACATTTAGTAACACTAAGAAGCTATGGCTATTTTCTTAGAACCCATTTAAAAACAGATTTATTTGCTCTGGCTTGAACTAAGAAGCTCTAAGACACTGCCTTAGTCACAAAACATTCTGACTGGCCCCGGTCCTGTATGATTGGTACCAAAAACCTAGTAGTCATATTAATCTGAAAGTCTCATCACGGACGCTAACCTTTAAGAGTTCAACCTTAACACTGGATGACAAAACCACAGAACCAGTGAACAAGCATTACACTACTTCAACTGGTGATATAAACCTTGCTACATAGAAAACCTAAAATGAAATGATGCATTTAAAATATTATACATTTATTGGGTTCTCCGATGTTGTGATGATGTTGTCATCTCAGGGCAATTCATTGTGGGCAACACATTTTCTGAGATAATTATAAAATACACATAACCAAAGGGCTCAGCTCCACCTGGAAGCCATTGGGACCGTAAGTGCCGGAATGGTAAGAACCAATTTCATACTATACATGATGGATGTGCCTGACTAATAGCCAGGTAGTTCATTTGACAACATGATTTCCTTATTCAATGTGAAGAGTAGCTTTTGATCGTATTTTTACAACATTCTTCCTCCCCTTTTGCATTAATGTCTTCCTCCCCGTCCTTCAGCATAATGTCTTTCTCCCCGTCCTCCAGCATAATGTCTTTCTCCCCGTCCTCCAGCATAATGTTTTTCTCCCCGTCCTCCAGCCTAATGTCTTTCTCCCCATCCTCAAGCATTAATGTCTTTCTCCCCGTCCTCCAGCATTAATGTCTTTCTCCCCATCCTCCAGCATAATGTCTTTCTCCCCGTCCTCCAGCATTAATGTCTTTCTCCCCGTCCTCCACCAATAATGTCTTTCTCCCTGTCCTCCAGCATAAAGTCTATCTCCCCGTCCTCCAGCATTAATGTCTTTCTCCCCGTCCTCCAGCATTAATGTCTTTCTCCCCGTCCTCCAGCATAATGTCTTTCTCCCCGTCCTCCAGCATAATGTCTTTCTCCCCGTCCTCCAGCATAATGTCTTTCTCCCCGTCCTCCAGCATAATGTCTTTCTCCCCGTCCTCCAGCATTAATGTCTTTCTCCCCGTCCTCCAGCATAATGTCTTTCTCCCCGCCCTCCAGCATAATGTCTTTCTCCCCGTCCTCCAGCATTAATGTCTTTCTCCCCGTCCTCCAGCATAATGTCTTTCTCCCCGCCCTCCAGCATAATGTCTTTCTCCCTGTCCTCCAGCATAATGTCAGGTCCCAGGCCATTCGTCATCAGTGGACCGTCAGGGGCAGGAAAAAGCACACTGCTGAAGAGGCTTCTGAAGGAGTACAAGGGCGTCTTTGGCTTCAGCATTTCACGTAGGTGTCATGTCACCTAATCTGTAGTTTCCAACTGTAGTGCATCAGTACTTGTCACTGTCCCAGCCTGAGGTAACTACAGGACATGGGATTAGGTTTCAGAGTTTCACAGTGTTTCAGCCTGAGGTAAATACAGGACATGGGATTAGACTTCTGCGTTTCACAGTGTTTCAGCCTGAGGTAACTACAGGACATGGGATTAGGCTTCTGCGTTTCACTGTGTTTCAGCCTGAGGTAACTACAGGACATGGGATTAGGCTTCAGCGTTTCACAGTGTTTCAGCCTGAGGTAACTACAGGACATGGGTTTAGGCTTCAGCGTTTCACAGTGTTTCAGCCTGAGGTAACTACAGGACATGGGTTTAGGCTTCAGCGTTTCACAGTGTTTCAGCCTGAGGTAACTACAGGACATGGGTTTAGGCTTCAGCGTTTCACAGTGTTTCAGCCTGAGGTAACTACAGGACATGGGTTTAGGCTTCAGCGTTTCACACTGTTTCAGCCTGAGGTAACTACAGGACATGGGATTAGGCTTCTGCGTTTCACAGTGTTTCAGCCTGAGGTAACTACTGGACATGGGATTAGGCTTCAGCGTTTCACAGTGTTTCAGCCTGAGGTAACTACAGGACATGGGATTAGACTTCTGCGTTTCAGTGTTTCAGCCTGAGGTAACTACAGGACATGGGATTAGGGGAGGGACTGTGTAACACCCATCCCCAGAAATCTGAAAACACATTTGTGCTGACGGATGAACAGTAAACTACAAATACATTGAATAAAAAAGTAACAGCAGGCCGTTTGGCTCGTCTGGCTGTCTTTCAACGGGGAATATCCTGTCGGTTCCCAGAACAGGATGGATGTTGAATTAACCGGTCATTGAATGTATCCCACAGACACCACGCGGGAGGCCCGTCCAGGAGAAGTGGACGGCAAAGGTAAGGCAACATCCTCTGTCCTAGAAATACAGGGAATTCCAGTGAAACCACGTTAGACGTGTCAGTAAACTGGAATATTGGAGACGGGCTGAGAATGACACTGGTCTTCTAACTAGATTTCAACTGTATGAATGTGGGGCCCGAAACAACATGTTTTATTCCCCATCTGAATCTGAAACAACTTTTCTATTAAAGTGCATTAAATGTAAATGTGATTACTGTACAGTAAATATCTAACCTGTACATTTACATCTGATCAAATAGGATATTTTTTGTATACATAGAATACAGAAAATAATTAGAATTATAATGCATATACTGTGGTAATAATGTGTATATTCTGGTATATATTTATCAGAGAAATCTTTACAAGAGATTTTCTCAGTTATTTGTTTCAACACATTACATTTACGTAGTATATGTTTACAACGTTTTGGCAAAATCCTTAATCAACATTCAAGACATTCAGTCCAACCTAACGGTGAACAACTATACCATATAACATTGGTCATAAGCTCTAGCGTAAAACATACAGTACATACGTGTTTATAACGCCTAAAACCTACTACTATTATGGACGTTTATACACCCTTCTCTTCTATACAACCCACCCTGCTCTGCTGACGCTCCAATGCTTATTACTCCCAAGCACCAATGGCTGTCCTAAATATCCCCCTGTAAAATACAAGGGACAACAGATTGTCTGTGCCTTTTCTGTTTTCTCTATAGGGCTGTTCTGTCTGCCTATGCTTCTGGGGGCAACATTACTGCCCCTAGCAGATGTCCTGTCCTCTGTCACATCCACAGGTGGCTCTATCTCCTACTCATTCTGTGTCGCATCGAACCACAACTAAATGTGATTCACAAACATCACTAAGAGAGAGTGATGGGGGTTACTTTCATCTTCCTAGTACATAGTGACTAAAAGTAAACAAGACTGAGATCATGATAGTCATGGGAAATAAAGGTCTAATATTCTGTGGAATACAAATGCCAGTTTGCACTTTGGAGTAAAAAGCTTTTGAAAATAGCCCCCGGTGATTCTTTAGTAGTGGATCCCTTCACCAAAATAGACATATTTGCCACTTCATAAATTTTTACCGTATTTGTCCATCATTGCAAATCACAAAAGCGTCAGCAAAATTGAAAAGGTTCTAAACCTGTGATGTTGTAATGCGGATAAGTCTGTGTTAGTAACAGCTTAGCGCTAGGCTCAGTATAGGGTGCTTGTGCTACTGTAGAGGTGTTTGTGCTACCGACTTCCCCCATGGTACTAGATCCCTGTTTGTGTGATGTTGTGCTGGAATGAGGTAAAACCAATGGTGTGAAATGGATTGGTCTCCTTTCCACACACTCTTCACAAACCGTTGTTGTGTGGTTTCTAAACTGTGTTGTTAGTCCTGCTCTTGTACCAATTCATACGAATAGCATTCAGTCAGCAGTCTTTTCTCTCAATATCCATTCACCTTTCATACTTGGGGTCTTTAATGTGAATGCAAATTTTCTGTACCTACCAATGAATTTTAAGTAGTTCAAATTGCAACCGCTTGAAGTTCTCTGAAGATCCCTTATAATGGTTCCATTTTTTTTTCTTTCAGAGTATGTACTTTCTCCTCCAAGTTTTCAAATTAAAACCCTAAAGGATTCTCCAATAACTTTTTATTTGAAGACTGGCAATGCCTGAAAACTAATCAATATGAGTGTATTGTACCTGGTGACCTTCCCTACAATTGTTTGGATAGAACTCCTTCCTTCCTGCCAGTTTGATGACTAATCGTTCCTTTTTCCTGTCTGTTTCAAGATTACCACTTCACAAACCGAGAGGCAATGCAGGAGAACATTGACAAAGGAGAATTCATTGAAACTGATGAGTTTGCCGGAAACCTGTATGGAACAAGGTAAAGTAAATCCTCTGAACTGGAAGTTGAGTAAAGAGTTCATTCTGTGGGACTGTGAATCCAATGACTAAACATTGTTTTTGTTTTCTCCGCAGTAAAAGTGCCGTGCTGGATGTAAGGGCGAAGGGCCTCATTTGTATCTTGGATGTGGATATCGAGGGAGTGAGGCTGATCAAGGAGACCGACCTGGACCCCATCTATGTATCAATTCAACCTCCCTCGATAGAGGTCCTGGTAAGAGTCCACAACATTGCAGATGCTCCTTCAATTACAGAGGTAGCTTAAAAATATTTGTTCTCAAAATGTAACTTTCATTTTTTGGTGGGGGGACCACTGATGCGTGTGCAGGAAGAGCGTCTGAGGGTTAAAGCAAATGACTCGGAGGAGAAATTACAAAGCCGTCTGGAGGCAGCCAGGGCTGAGATGGAGGAGTGTAAGACCCCCTTTGCTGACACATTGCCTGGCCTGAATGCTAAAGACTTTGGGAGGATATTTGGAGTTACCTCCAAATATAGTTTACATATTTTTTTTCAGTTTTCTTCCATCTTCCATTTTAGGCAAAGAGCCTGGATTGTTTGACATTGTTATCGTCAATGACGACTTGGATGAAGCTTACGAAAAGTTGCAAAGTGTTCTTAAAGAGGTGAGTCCAAAAACCCAAACATCAAAGTGTTTTTAAAAAGGCTAGTCTAAAAACCCACACCTCCAAGTGCTCTAAGAGGTGTTGGTTTGTTATGGCTAGAACAAGGGTGGAAAATCCTTACAGAAACTTGTTTTGAGAAGTCAGCTGTGGGGCAATACAAAAAAAGAGCATTTATCAAAACGTGTATTATTTATACATACATTCAAAAGCATTGGAGTGTTTTTGAAAAACAAATAACAAATAACATATTTTATTCTAACTAAAATGTCTCGCTGGCTGTATTGAACGGGATCACAGATTATATGTTATTCACTCCTGGATTATACATAGGTTCAGTATCTCGTATGTCTGCAGTCATGGCTGAATGATCAGTTCAGTGATCACCAATCTTTTGATCTCTAGATCAGTGGTCACTGAAGTGCAAATATATTACCTAACAACGCTCACTAACAAGCTCAGCACACACACACACACACACCCACACTCAGCAAAAGTATTGCATTCTAACAAAGCAAGAGCAAATATAGCACCCTAACAATGTTCAGTAACAGGCTCATCTCTAAAGAAATTAAGATAATCTCCTGGTATCTGGCCACCTCCTGAATACAAACAAAACAATACGTCCCGTTAGATAGCTATCTTGCTATCTCCTGAATAAAAAAAACATAATAGCTGGCAAAAAGAATGACTGCAGCCTTACCTTTGACGAAGTAAGTCCCATGGTCGAGGTCAGTGTCATTTCATTGTCATAGCATAAACAGTATTGTAGCTAGCTAGCATTACTTGCAGACTTCAGAACCGTCATTTACATGGACTCATTCTGGAAAGTTTGAGTAGCGTAAGTTGCTAGCTAAACGGCATTGAGTGTGGCTAGCTACTTGGTGATCTACTAGATCGACCAGTCGACTTTTTGATGACCACTGCTCTAGATGTTTACTATCTTAATGTACTTTTGTCTGACACGATTCAGACGGTACAGAAACTGGTTATGGGCCTATTGTTGACATTCTCACATCTTTCTCAACAGGAAATGTCGGATGTGATTCTGATGAAGGCCTTTCGAGGCCAAACCTGCTATTTAATTTCGTTTTGATAGATTTAATTGTATCAGTTATTACACAGTTGGACATTTTAAAATCGCAATTACAAATACACATGACTGAAAGTCAATTTATGATCTATGGGTATAACCATGTTATGAACTCCAGCCTATTTATAATATCAAGAGATGTCACTAAGTACAGGGTTGATGTTCCTCATGTATGGATTTTAGTATACTATGATCTGGTAACAACACTAACAAAACATACCTTACCATTACCCACAGATGGTTGGTTTCATTCAAGTTTATTCTCATTTGGCCTAAAATGTACATTGCCTAACGTCTGAATCTAAATACAGTGTGGTAAAGTAAGAATTTCTTGTGTAAATATAATGCAACTTCTCAGATGCAAACAATGAATGTAAAGTTAAACAAGTGTTTTTTACTACAATGTAGTTTTAATGTTAAAATGTTGGCAGATAATATTCAACCCAGAAAAAATTAGGACCAATAAACTTACTTACAATGTAACAACCAGCATCAACCAAATATGTAATTGCAATGCTGTTATAACAATGTATGTATTTACAATGCATTTACCAAGAAACGTCATACTTATGTCTATGAAAAAAGTGTGAAAAAAGCCATACTTTGATTTTGCTTAATATACTAACTTTTTAACAATTGTGATACAAAACCAGCTCAGAAAGATCCTAAAGTAATATTTAAGATATGCAATCAATTGTAGACACTGCTTTTCAATGTTTACAATTTTCATTTTGCACAATGTAATATAGCTAGAGATCCAGCAACTCATTGTATGAAATGTATCTTCACAATATCATTAAAGGCTGAGTGCCGTCAACATTGGTTTTTTCGTGTGTGTTTTTTTCATTTTGTACAACAATTGATATAACAAACACTGTAAAAGTGATCACTTCTGATAGCAAGTGGTTGAAAATATTATCTGCAAGACATTCTAGTCAGCAGGTTGAGTGGATGGCTTGACTTGTGGGAACACCGGCTGTTGTTGCTTTGTATTGACATGGACGTGTAACTTAAAACAGTCTGAGGTTAATGTTATGCTGTGTTGTTACCAGGTCATAGTATACTAAGATCCATACATAATATATGGACATTTGTGCTTAGTGACATGTCTTAAGTAACGTTATAAACGAGATTGGAGTTCTTAGCATGTTAATAAAATGGCAGATTTAACGTGGATGTATTTTGTCTAAAGTGGCCCTCCTACTTAAGATCACTGCATAAATGTTTAGGCTATATACAGAAAGTACATTTTGTGCCGCTTGTTCAAATTGTGTAATAACCAATAATGATCATCTTTATTTTCCCCCCTTACAAATCAGTTAATAATGTCCACCAAATGGTGAATACTGTCATGATTGGCACATTCTCACGCAAAAAATAAAAAGAATAACAAATAGGTTGTCACAGAATAAGTTACATCCTAACTGAAGACCCACCTTGATGAGAGGTCTGACAGATTGCATTTTCATGATTGACTTTGGTCCCTAAAAGAACACGGTGACTTGAAAACTGAAATGCAATTATCATATTAGATTTGAATATTGTCCCCAGCACAGCGCATTAGAGATTGAGATGCCGTTTTCATTTCCATATTGACATTTAATTTGAATTAAGACTACTGCTTAAAATGTCCCATTAACATTAGAACATAGTCCACTGTAAAGCAGGGACTATGAAAAGAAAAAAGAAAAATGTCAAACTGTTATTCCATTTTAATATTAATATTATCATTAAACGCCCACATGACATGTGAAAATGCAATTGGGATTATTGCATTTTTATTTGAATAGTCTCAAATTACACTTACATGTATTGAAAATGATAATGCATTTGTGAAATTGCATCAATTGGGGAATAACAAAAATCTCTGATAAAACACTACAAACATAGCAGTCAACCTAATCAAGCTTCTTGGAAAAGCTAACATTTGGGGAGGCAATAGAAAAACCTAAAATATATGGATCTCTTTCCTGGATGCTTGAGGACATCATTATAGTGCGACATTTGTCCATCACCTTAAGCCTGAATTACATTTGTGTGACATCAACTAAGTGTCTTTCGCTCCTTAACAGGAAATAGCAAAAGTCCAGGACAGCATCACACTGTAGGTAACTTCAAGAACTGTTCCAGTCTTCCAATTGACTGGTACTTCACAGGATATGAAGACTTTTCCACCAGCACGAACCACTCCGTCTACACTGAACCACTCCGTCTACACTGAACCACACGCTTCACAACCCTGACAGCCGCTGATTTCCTCTCATTCGCACAAAACATTACTCGGAGGGTTACTAAAAGGCAAAATAGCAAGAAGATGGTCTCAAGTTTCTTAGGTTGTTTTCTCTGTTCATTTGGTTTCTAATCAATGATACATCTTGTCTAAAAGTTTCTTAACGTCAATGAAGCAGTCTTGAAGAGGTGTACACACTATCAATTGTCAATAAAGTGGTAAATGTGGACCTTTATTTAATTTCATAGACTATTTCCTACTTCATTGCCAAGTGCTTGTCAGACATGTTGAGGGTAGGAACCACTGCCAAAGCAGAATGGGGGTGGAAGGTGAAGAAACTGACGGTGAGTCCACATGAACTGGACGGGGCATCTTAACATTTATGCCGACATGCCAACTTATGTATGAGGCCTATTAAGCAGGTCCTGTACATTAGATCAGGTCTAGAGGTATTACACAGCGGTCTCCAAAAGTATTGGACTTTATTTAAATAACGCGCCATTTCTAGAGAACTTTGAAATTGAAAAATGTATCCACAGAGAATCTCATTCACTAAATCTTAGCTTATTTCACAAAGAATTCATAAAATGGCATGGACAATGTTCTTGGCACCTTCTAGAAGTAGTTTGATTTCAAGCAGATGATTCTACTTTACTTTGGAATTTAATCAATGAATCCAAAAATATATTCTTTATTCATAAAGCCCTTTTTACATCAGCAGTAGTCAAAAAGTGCTTTTACAAAACATCCAAACTTAAAACCCAAGGAACTAGCAGCAACAGTGTTGAAGCACTAAGCTTTGCCCAGAGTCTATAAAATCTAATCCAAGTCCGAAGCATGAGCAACCATCTGGGGGTAATGGTAAGGTATGTATTGTTGGTATTGTTACTGGGTCAGAGAATACTACAATCCATATATGAAGAACATTCAATTTATGTGGTAAATGCTATCACTGCAACGAGGGAGACCAAGTAGTTCCACTGAAGGGAAATGATAATGCCTCATCTTCCCACAACATTTTGGAAAATGCTATGCTTCCAAATTTGTGGGAACAGTTTTGGCTGTTACACGGCTACCAACATAAAAACGTACAAGAGTACAGACGGCTATCTGTACATTCGATCAGGGTGGATCAATAACGCAATTGTTTGGGAGGTGAAGGAGAATAAATTATTCATTGTCAAAGGGAATTCGAGTGCTAAATTACTGTGGGTGGTCAGTGAAGCGTGGTGCAGCCAGTATAACACAGAATTGTGTGACAAATGTACCGGTAATAATATAAAGGTTTTCCCAGTGTCACGTAAACCTTTCATTCTGTTTAAATGACCCACCACTGACAGCCGGGGTGCTGTGAAGTGTTTCTCCTGTATACACTTTGTTATACATTTCGATAACGCAATGGGCCAGATTCTCTGACAGGATTAAGCCTACTCTAGGACTAGGCTCCATTGAGTTTGTTTTTTTGTCCTCGACTAGGCTTAATCTTTACGAAACCGGCCCTATATGTAAAAAAAGAGAGTTTAAGATTATCTTAAACGTTAGCTTGGCCACTGGAATTGGTTGCATTGTTTCAGACAAAAACTGACCATGTCATTTATTACAAAGATTACATTTAGATATAATGATTGCAAATACAATATTTACACAGTGTGGATATTTGACCATAACTTACCTGTAATAAAATGTTCGCTCCAAAGACCAGGGTACTTTGATTGCTGCCATTCTTTGGCGATCTTGTTCTGAACAGGAGGCACGTAATTGCACAAATTCACAACCTCCTTTCTTTTTCCTTCTAGGACGGGAATTTGTATAACGACAACCCATGCTTGTCTTCTCTTCAGTTAGCGATTCCAATGGAACTGCAACTATTTGGCATTTTTAGGTACAACTAGTAAAATATGTTGAAGGTGGGCAATGGAAGGAGACATTGTTTTGCCCGCCAATTGGCGGTTCCCATATTCTGCGACGTCACGTGAAACTGCAGGAGCCGGATTGTTAGCCAGCCGGATTGTTAGCCAGCCGGATTGTTAGCCAGCCGGATTGTTAGCCAGCCGGATTGTTAGCCAGCCGGATTGTTAGCCAGCCGGATTGTTAGCCAGCCGGATTGTTAGCCAGCCGGATTGTTAGCCAGCCGGATTGTTAGCCAGCCGGATTGTTAGCCAGCCGGATTGTTAGCCAGCCGGATTGTTAGCCCAATAGAGTGTCGATAGCATAGCCAGAGCAGTTGGCGTAGTTTTGCCTGTTGAGACTTTGAGTCGTTCCAGGCTGAGATAGGTACAAAACTGCAAACAATAGCAGCCTTATTAAGATATGACCTTCCTCCACCTCGGTCATGAATAAAAAATACTGAAAATGAGACTTGTTAATGTTAGATCCCAGGATTTAAAAGCAATTTCATGAAAGAATCACTGATCATCAACTGGATGTTATTGGCGTGTATGAAACCTGGCTAAATAAAGCCTGATGAATTTACTGCCCTAATAGAGGCCTCATCTGGCTACATTAGTGATCACAACCCCCGCGCAATATTATTATACGCAGACAAATTTAATCTAATAATTATTCATGCTATTTGATCATAGTGTACTCAAAAATATTTGATCAGTGACTCAAGATTAGAATTAAGTAAATTGTGCATTAGAAAATTTAAGATAATAAAATTGAAACAAAATGCATATAATTTCAATATTTAAGTATAAATCAGCACGTCAATATGTCTACTAATAGTGATGTAAATGTAACTATTCGTAAAACTAAACTATACTGGCTAGGGCCTAACAACACTAATGTATCTCTATGGCAGAAGGACAAACATATTGTTAGATACACAAAACACTAATTCAAACCCGTCATGGCAATGCTTAAACATTGTCTTTATTCACAATATTCATCATGTTCCCACACACTTCTAATTGAAAGAACATTGAAATCTATGCAGGAAATACTGTAATGCAGACCCAATTGATTAAATTGATTGAATTGAGCTCTAAAACTATTGCATTTACTATCCAGCAGACCTCTAGCATCTTCATTTGAGCACGTGGCTCCTTGCATAACATGAAAACACATGAATGATGACATTTGTGTTCCTTAAGTCATCCAACTGTATTTATTTGCATAATTTATTGGAATGTTTGTCTAACCAAACATATCCCTAACGATCACAGAGTTTTAATTAAACCTAAGCCAAAAATTACTCACAGGATGGGCAGTTATATGCAACACTACGCAGCCAACAGTAATACATACATAATTGATCAAATGAACAGTTCTAAGACACAACATATTTGGCACTGAGCTCTGGGATATGAAGAGACATCATCTGATATGTCCTCACTGGATGAACAGTTCACTAGAAGAATTGGCCTTGCAGCTTGATGCAGATCTGCTTTCTTTTCACCTCTCTGTCCTTCAGGAAGGCCTGCAGTTTATCCGTCGAGAAACAAAGGATGGAGTCTCTGCTTTTGGAGGAAGAACGCTGGCCTCGTACCCACGGGTTCTGGAGGCATTCTGCTGCACTCGGCCTTCCCCTGAGAACACCAAAGGAAATGCATCAGATGGAACCTCAACACAATTCAGAAAGGGTTGGTTGTGATTAGGGGTGCATCTACACTATAATGCTGAAACTATCATGAGGAGACATCCTTGGCTATTGGATACAGGCAAATGGTGTGGATCATTGTTTGCTCAAATGTGACCAATGGACTCACCAAGCCTTGTTACTGAGCGTGTTTTTCATAAAGTTGATTGCTCCCTCTGACAGGCCGGGGTAGCAGCGACCGAACTGGATCTTCCCCTTCCGGATGTTTCTGTCCCTCTCCCAGCTGAGGTCTGAATGGAAGGGGCTATCTGCACTGAACCTAGGGGGTGAGAAGGAAGCATGAGGCAAATAAGAGGAGAAACAGAGGAAGACGTGGCATTTAAATAAGATCAAACCCAAACATCCATGGTAATCAGTTTGCTGAAATATTTAGGGTATAATAATCGCAGAAATCAAGGAATAGTAATTGTCCTCTAACATTACTCACATTATAAAAGCCAAAACCCCAATAGCCCAGATGTCAGTCTCAGGACCCACTCCAAGTCCCTCAAGGATTTCCGGAGCTTTAGGAAGGACAATGTAAACTGACAAAACATGATAGATAGAGGACACTTTCCAAAACATAACATATAGAAAGCACATTTAACATCTTCAAATGCCAGTTTTTTGTCCATAAATAAGATAAGTGTTCAATTGGAGCAACGATAACATGAGGTTAGGTTAGGTTAACCTAATTAAATAACCCTGAAACCCTTTTCAATCATATATATTTTTTTTGTGTATTAAAAGGCAGATATTAGTCATGTGTTCATGCTAAGAAAATCAATGAAGTAACTCCAAGTTCCAAGCCTACGTAAGATTTTAAACTTGGTTTGTTCTTTACCATATAGATGTTTCAACAAGATCCAATCATCTCTAAAACCCCAAGAAGAAAGATTGTGGATGCTTATGATTCTCAAGGCAGGTTACATAACCAAGTCAAACATTCCATTCTGTGATGGATTACTCAAGACAAGCTCTCCTACCAAATACAGCCCAAGAGCTGACCAAAAGATGCTCAAAGAAGTGTCTAAGAACCTGAGGGTAACTTCAAGGGATCTCCAGGCCTGTGTAAATGTTGAAGTACATGGGTCAACTGTCAGAAGGAAACTACATAAACTTGGCCACCATGACAGGTCAGAAAGCAAGAAGTCGATGCAAAATAAAAATGTACTCTTTTTCATCCTATTTTTCCAGGTTAAGTGTTTTCATTAGAGACCTAAATAGCAACACACTCTAAAGCAGGGGTCTCCAACCCTGGTCCTAGAGAGCCCCTGTCCTAGTTGTTTTCACTCCAACCACATGTATATGCAACCTCTTTCAGTAATTACCTGTCTAATAATTAGAGTCAGGTGTGCTAAATTAGGGTTGGAGTGAAAAGCACCAGGGCAGTAGCTCTCCAGGACCAGGGTTAGAATCCCCTGCTCTAAAGTATCTAAACATATTAAAACGTCAATTTACACATTGAGACAAAAAAAATGATTCTGTGTTTTGCAAATAGCGGTCAAAGCATTTGGTTTACACTCATTTGGTTTACACTCATTCAGACCCAAGCTCCCGCAATTTCATGCCCTTATTCAAGAGCAAGAGAACCAAAGCAATCTCATGAACCAAAAGACCATCCCATGTCTCTCACGGTAAAACAAAACGTACCTTTCTCTTGGCCGTGAATGTGCTCTACGTTGAGTGTCTGCCCGGGTGTGAAGGACTGAGCCGACCCCAGGTCCACGATCTTCAGCACGTTGTGTTCCGACACCAGCACGTTGTCGGACTTGAGGTCCAAGTGGACAACGCGACGGCCGTGCAGATAGTCCACAGCCCTCAGGATCTGAGCCAGCAGCTCCGACACATGGAGCTCTGCGTACAACTCTCTGCAGGGGACATTCACGGCTCATCTTAGCCACCCCAAAACACTGCTTAGTAAGGTTGCGATGTGAGGCCAGTGTTAGTCGCTGCCGTGTTGTTCTGACCTCTCCGCCAGGCTGTAGAGCAGCTCTCTGCCGGCACACAGGTCCAGGATGAGCACCAGGTGGAGGGGGGTGATGTAGGCTGCGTGCAGCTGGACCAGGTGGGGGTGGCTGAGTCGCCTCAGCAGCTGGTACTCCCTGAGCACCAGCTGTCTCTTCTCCGGGCTGAAGGGGGTGATCTTGGCGGCAAACAGCTGCTGTGTCTGGCTGTCCTGACACTGGGTGACCACGCTGAAACGCCCCCTAACACGAAAACACGTAGAGAGTGACCTTGAGACAGATCTGCACTCACATCTGTAGAATCTTCCCCTTAGAAAGTAGAAACTGCAATGTTTTGAAAGTGGCAACAAGATTTGCACATTCAAAGACACTTCCACTCATCCACTCTGCATCTTTCCTGATCCAGTATTGACCGGTCAGTACCTGTTGATTTCTGAGAGGAACCTGTAGGTCTTGTGGCAAGATTGATCTCCTGACCCATTTCCCTTTGATTCTGGGGACTCAGTCTGAGTGAGCGGAATGTAGGTGTCTGTAGATCAAAGGATGAATATATTGTCTGGCCTCAGATTTGAAGAGGGAGGCACGTCAAAACACGACAATAAAAAAAAGAAATTGTCATAATTCAACAGCCCCAAAGACCCAGTAGCATAGGTAGCATGTGTAACATATGTAGCGAAGGCCACGTGTCAACACCGGCATGTCTTGCCTTCGGGATGAGTTGCCATGAAAACAGGCGGTGCTGCGTCGCTGAACGTTGCCGCTGCATTTGTGGCGGTGCAGCCCACCCTGAACACGTATCCCGCCCCTCTGGGCAGGTCCGTAACCACGTAGCAACTGTCTGTCACCTCGGCTGACAGCTGCTTCCACGCCCCACCTGTCGGCACAGGTTAAACTGTTTTATATTTCATGTGAGAAAATTAGGAAACCTGTGAAATATTTAGTTATTTTTTATTTATTTAGCTAAAGAGTTACAAAGATGCCACCATGACATGCATGGTCCACCTCCTAATGTGTTCCTCAGGAAATGGCATCTTTGTAAATCTTTTGTTAAGTACATTATATCATGGTTTAAAATGTCATTGTTTTGAGTTCAATTACATCACATTTAACTATAGATATCGTTTGAAAGAAGTTTCCATATTTCTTTAAAAATAACGAAATATTTCATGGGGTTTCCTAATTTTTTCACAAGACTGTATTTTATACAGCTCAGTGTAAATGCAGTCCCACTGCACATACACATTTCTGTCGGGAAGTCTGTATATTCTGTCTGTGTCATATTTGCACAGTTACAGGTACAAGTTAAAGGATGTTTTTGCTTTAGGAGTGTCTCAAACACATGCATCTGCAGTACACGTGAACAGGAGGCAGAGCCCTGGACTGCCCGAGCACAAAGCATTAAGGGGGTTTACCATCAGTGCTGTACTGAACACAATAAAGCACTGGGTCACTGGACTTCACAGGCCTCCATACTATCAGAACTCCACCTGACTCCAACGGATGAACATCGGGTCTGGTGAGGCGAAGGGGTACCTCTGGAGAGAAAAACAGAACAAGCGCTTGTTAGACACACAGTCTCCTCCTGCTAACAGGAATGTAAATCTAATTATACTTTACCTTTGTTCTTCTTGAACACAGGTATTTTAGGTATTTTAAATGGGAAAAACTTGGACATCTTTTTCGGGCTCTCCGACCCAGGACTTGCCTCAGCTGGAACGGACAAGGAACCCTTTACAATCGGACCTGTATCACACCAACAAAGACAGAATGGACGATCAGATGACCATTTGAATGTTCTGTTAGGGGGGTTTAATTCCTGAATGCCGATTGGCTGAAAGCCATAGTAAATGAGAACATATACTACAGGTAAAAAAAAAACACGCATTTAACTTATTATAATTTTTTCCAATAATTACACAATACATTTTTTGAAAACAACATATTCTTATGTATGATAAAAGTGCAATAAACAATTAAATCAACATTGGAATTTAAAACTAAATTCAAAAATATATTATAACAGCACATATAAAATGAACCTTAAAAAAAGCAAGGAAAACAATGTAATTCTTGGCTATGCGTTGTGTGTAAGAGCAGATCAAGCTAGGGTATGTGTCATTTGTCATATACCACACCCCTGTGACTTATAAATATGAACTAGCCCACCTCCTGTTGATATGTCCTCCTTGCTAGACGACTTAGTGAACAGCCTAGTGAGGCTGGAGGCCGACGCCCTGATCTTCTTCCTGAGTGACAAGGTGGGGGTTCTGGGTTCCAGCTCCCCAAGGGTGGGTCCAAGCTCCGGGCCCTCCAGCTGGGAGTAGGAATGACCCGCCCAAGACTGCCGGCGGAGCAAATTCATCAATCCGACTCTGGGCGAAAGTCTAGGCGATTTCCCCGTGGGAGGCTTGACCTCCAGTGCCGGAGTGGACGCGTGCCTCTGGAGCGGGGCCCCTGTGTGGCTGGGGGCCTGGAGGGTGAGGCTGGGTTCTACCAGGGGACTGTTTCTGGCTGCTAGGTGCTGGTCGGGGTGGGGCGGCCCTCTCGGTGGGGCCTGAGCTTGGCCTCTCCGATGCCTGGACTCCTCCCCGGCCTCCGACCCCGCGGCGATCTTGGGCTCCTCCGGGTTACCACACGTGGCCCCAGAGCCTCTGTGGGACAGTTCCTGAGAGGAGCTCAGCCTGCTGGAGGCCCCAGAGCCGTACGCCAGGGCCACAGACTCGCCCAGGGAGCACCGAGACCCTGCCAGGTTCTCCCTGTCATCCTCCTCCCCTGGACTCCTGCGTTCTGGCCCGGGGCTCCTCTCCAAACCAGCAGCGGGTGCTTTCTCACCCAGTTTCTGAAGCCTAGCCATTAATTGAGCGGGAGCCACTGCTACTGAACATCTTCTACCTTCGACCGGCATCTTCGCTTCAAGCTCCTCGTCTGTGAAGTCATCCTTAGAAGTCAAATCACCCCCCTCCTCTCTGTGTTCAGCAGATCCCGGAGAGCGCCGGGAGGACCCGTCCAATGACCTGCTCCTCCTCTTTGGGGCCGCGTTGTGCAGGAGGCCAACACCACTGTCAAAGGAGCAGGACTTGAGCTTCGACAACTCCAGGGACCCGCGCCTTTGCAGCGGACCGGCCTCCCCCTCGTCCTCCACATACTCGATGAGCGGCTCACTGAGGCGGTTGGACAGGCTGCTCCGGGGGGGCCGGCGGCCCCTCTCCTGCTTCCTGGCCTGGAACCGGTCCCTGGGGGTCATGTGGCGCGCCGACAGGGGCGACAGCTGCGTGGAGCTGCTGTAGAAGGTGCTGCGGATCAGGCTGCTCCTGGCGATGCGACCTCCTTCGCTCCCGGACACGGAGCCGTCATCCCCCTCGGAGAGGTACAGGGAGGGGCTGCTGCCACGGCTGGTCCTCCTCTCCTTGTGGGGGTTCGGCTGACGCGAAGCGTCGGAGGACCCCACGGACTGCCTGCTCACGCTCCCCTCCTCCACCGTCTCCTCACACTCCCCCTCCATGGCACCGTCTTCGTCCTCTGCGTTGGTTTGCGTTTTGGAGGCAGGTTCAGTGATCCTGGATCTCTCCATTACCATGTCAAAGTCTTCCTCGTCTTCCTCTGCGGAGGTGCAGTGACGGAAGAAGTCCCAGGCGTCGGCCTCGTCGTACTCTGAGGAGGAGCCACTGCTCATGGAGGTGCTACTTGGCTCGTGTGGGACCCTGGGTGCGGTAACAGAGGTCTCTCGAAGAGGGGCATCCAGCAGCTCTGGGATGGGCCTCAGGGTCAACACCGAGCCGAGGCAGGTCAGAGAACGCTGGTTGGAGACGGAAGAGAATGCAGACAGGAGAGAGAAGACATGTTAAAGAGGTTGGGGTTAGTTGGGGTTAAAAATTGGGTTAGGGTTAGGGGTTGGGGGTTGGGGTAAACTTAATTTTAGTCCATTTTTAGAGAGAGAAGAGACAAAAAATTTATCCCTGGACACAGTTGGAAGAAGGCCTGTTTTTGCAATTACCTGCCATTTTCTTCTTGAGATGAAGACTTTCAGAGCCTTTGTATTGATGTCATCAGTCTCATCCTCAGATTCACCCTGGAAGCATAGAGATGAGCATGGTAACAAGATACATTTACGTTTCCTAAATGTATTCCATTAGTCTCATCAAACCTTCCTGAGACACAAAGACATCCTCACCTGGAACCATTTATGACCCAGACACTCAAAAGCAGTCGGTCGTTTTCTGAGGAGAGAACGGATCGTTCAGAGTCACATCCACATTAGAGCTCATAATAAAACTAAATGTCCACTGTTTTGCATCTTACTCTGGGTCAGGCTGTAGGACTGAGCGGAGGAATCGTTGGGCCTCTGGGCTCCTGCAACGGAGGCCAGGTGAGTCCCAGGTCATTGAGGCTTCCCCCACTCGCAGTAGTGTGGCTCGGTCCGTCTCCCCAATGAAGGGACATCGACCAATCAGACTGCCGGGACACAGCCTGAGGTTTTTGTTCCTTGCACATTCTCGCTGTAATGGCCTCTACTCTCTAATGCCAACTTAATATTATAACAATTACAAGTAATTTGCATATACTCTTATTGACAGTGACTAACAGGTATTGCATTTATCTTAAAAGTTAAAATATACAGCACTTACCATAAATAAGCCACAACACCAACAGACCTGACAAAGGAGATAAGACATTACTGTATGTATGGATCCCATTTTACCTTCATGCAGGACTGTAGCACCGATGTACCAAGACAGACACTGTCTTTATCTTACCAGATATCACTTGCAGTGGTGACAGGGTCTTGATGTACGATCTCAGGGGCCACAAACTCTGGAGAGCCAAACCTGCTGTACTGGTGTCTTGAAGTGTCAACCTCTTGACAGAAGCCAAAGTCACAAATCTTGATCTCCTCGTAGGGTGGGAACACCATGAGGATGTTGTCCGGCTGTGTGGATTAAAAACACAGATGCTATGATGTTGAAACTAAGCGGACCAGACAAAAGGCAGCTGGTATAATGTTAAAACGGACCGCTAGCATGGTGAATATGCCTGAACAAAGGGCTTACTTTAATATCCAGGTGGAGGATGTTCATGCTGTGAATGTGATCTACTCCCTCTAGGATTTGCTGAATGTACATTTGCACCTGGAATGGAAACATAGTTCATGCACATCCTCAAGGCATAACAGCAGTTAGACAAAATTGGTCAAATCATCAATACATCATGACATACCTGTCTCTCGCTGACAGATCCCTTGAAGAGCAAATGATCGAGGAGGCCATGAGAAGAGCAGCTATCAATTACGTTAAGAATGATTTGCCATATTAAATTGGGATCAAATCACTGTGCATTGTCTCCTGTTCTTCTCTGAAGCTACTGTCTGTGAACTGTGAGGTGCAACAAAGACAATTCTGCATTTCATTTTACAGTAACCTGTAGTGTTACACTGTTTTCCTCTAAAAACACTGGCTATGTGTTTTTACAGTAAAGACTGGAACCGTAAGGATACATTTCGGTGACCAGCACCAGAGTCTTGCGTGTCGAGAAGAAGTCCAGCAAACAGGCCACCCTGGGGTGGGTCAGCCGGGAGAGCAGGTCCCTCTCCTGGAAGGCCTTGGTCCTCGTGCTGCTTCTCAGGGGCAAGAACTTGGCGGCAAAGCCCTCGCCAGTGCTCCTGTGGGTGACTTTCTTCACCACGCCATATGTTCCTCTACAGATAGACAATACAAAAGAAGCACGCCATTTTAGGTAATTTAGAGCACAGCTAAGGGCAAAGTCATGTCCACCGTTCACTGCTTACCTCCCGATCTCCTCATGAACATCATAGACAGACAGCAGTTTTCTCCTCATCCCAAGCTCCACCTCTTTCTCCTGTGACTCCAGTGGACCTATAGTAAAGAGGAGGTAGAGTGTGTAGTCCAAGGTAGTCAACAAGAGAATACTGTATATGAGATCGTGTTGGATCAGGGCGCCTGTCTTCCTGACATCAGGGTCAAATCTAAAGGGTGGTATTAGCAGTGACAGTAAGGCTCACAATATGAGAGCAGTGGATAGCCTGGACATTTAGCCTGGAGGTTTAGCCTGGAGGTTTAGCCTGGAGGTTTAGCCTGGAGGTTTAGCCTGGAGGTTTAGCCTGGAGGTTTAGCCTGGAGGTTTAGCCTGGAGGTTTAGCCGGGAGGTTTAGCCGGGAGGTTTAGCCTGGACATTTAACCTGGAGGTTTAGCCGGGAGGTTTAGCCGGGAGGTTTAGCCGGGAGGTTAGAGCATCTGAGCAGTTAGCCTTTAATGTTCCCCCAGGTAATCTGACAGCTGGACCCACCACTCCAATATGGAGGATAGCCAAGTCTCAGTTGTACAGTGAAAAAAACTCCCGCTGTCCCCTACTAACCTGCCACACATCACTGTAACAATCCCCGCCAACGTCCTAACACCCTGGAAACATTACAACTGCGTCTCATGCAGATGGGTTAAGTGCCTGATGAGTGTTTCCACACATCCTTCATCCTGCTCCCGTGTCCTCAGCAGAAAGCCCTTTAGCAGGGACGGTTGTCCTGTGGCCTCACCTGCTTCCACCATGAGTTTAGCCTGGCAGGACGTGCTTCCAGAGTCGTTGAAGGCCCAGCAGGTGTAGATGCCGCTGTCCTCGCTCTCTGGGCACGGCACAGTCAGGCAGCATCGGACACCATTCTGGACCACATCCACGTTCTCATTGGCTAACAGCTCCTCTCCGTCCTTCAATCATATGACAGATATAGCGATAATATGCGAAAAGTCACAACGGTATATGGGATGCTAAATTTGCTGCTTAGTCGATCAGTGGGTGTGGTTAGTGAAAGACAGGATTTGTAGAAATGTAGACTTGCAGTAAAGATGCAATCGGAATTATCAACCATACTGCATCAATTGAATCATTACAATATCTCAGTTAGACACTGGCTTTCCAAGTTTGAAAACAAGTGGTTTTGATAAGATTACATTTTGACACACAAATTATATAATGGATACTTTTCAGGGTCTAATTTTGGCTTGATAGCAGCAGTTACAACCAGTGGCCAAAATTCCCAGAGTGCATGTTTAGGTGAATCATATGTAAAAAGAGTAAATGATGGTCCTATATTGAGGGAGCACATTAGTTTGAGGGAAATCTACCTTGTACCACTGAATCTCAGGGGTGGGTCTTCCGGTGATTACGATGGTGAAAGTAGCTGATTGGCCGGGCTCCACACACAGGTCCTCTGCTGGTATTTGGATGAAAGGAGGAGCTGAGGAAAGGAAGTGAGGTCATTCTCTGAAATTATTCAAGTCTAATGGAGCATCAGTGTGAGCATGCCCAATGTGTTACCTTTGGGCATTTCCTGTATTAGTTCAGGTACATAAAGTTCCTCCACATCCTCAGGTCTCTCCTGAAGCTCCTTGGGGAACTGCGCTTCTATGTAACCTCCGATTGTGGGGTTGGTTTCCTCTGGGTTTCCCTCAGCTCTGTTGAGAAAATCATTATCAAGGTTGATTATTATTAGAGATGCAGCAATACAATGAATGATTGAGAGTTCTGGACAGGCGGACTCACGACTGAGGGTATCCAGGCTGGAAGAGCATTTTGACGATGGAGGAGGGGCTAAAGTCTGTTTGCAGCCACTGCGTCACCATGGCAGCGGACCAGCCCTCTGGATCAGAGTCTAGAAGCGCAGTGACATAACTCACCAACTGACAGAAGCACAGTAACATAACTTGCCAACTGATTGAAGCATAGTGGCGTAACTCACCAACTGACAGAAGCACAGTGAAGTAACTCACCAACTGACAAAAGCTCAGTGGCGTAACACACCAACAGACTGAAGCACAGTAACATCACTTACCAACTGATAGAAGCACAGTGACGTAACTCACCAACTGACAGAAGCACAGTGACGCAACTCACAAACTGACCACAGCTCAGTGACGTAACACACCAACTGACTGTGGCACAGTGCGTAACTCACCAACTGACAGAAGTTGTTTAGTTGTTCTTACGGTCTCATTGTTCAAAACAATTACTTCATGCTAGCTGGTCTTTATTTAAAATTGCTATATTTCTTGATACAAAAGACAAAGTCTGTCAGATCATTAACAGTTTTGTCTATTTAAAATTTTTTTTTACAAAAGAAACGTACAATTTGTAACCTTACCTTTAGACTTGCACAAACCACATAACCAGTCTTACCTTTATTCTTGACAGACACACAACTGTTTGTAAATCAGGCACTGAAAAGGACGCCCCTGTGGGGGCATGAGGGGGGTCTGATGCCCGGCACATGACCATCTTGCATGGGTAGGAGTGGAGGGTTAGCTGGGCATGCGTTTGGAAAGGAGGACCCACCCACATACACTGGGCCCATGGCACTGGAAACATGATGAGACTCACATGGTGACGGCTCTGAGAGGTACTTCCTGCTTGCAAACTACACAGGAAGTAAGGATGGCGAGCCGAAGGGTCATGGAGGATGGATTGACTTAAATGATCAACTGGTGTCCAAAAGCCAAATGGAATAATACTTATAACAGAAAAAGCTCATAAAGTATTGCCCATATCATGAAGATATGGATAGATGCTGCTATGGTAATAAATTTTTCTATTTTTTGTTTTAATGTTTATCTTATGTTGACATATATCACCTTGAAAATTAGAAAACTTACTTTAGGATATAGATGGGTTTTGTTGAATGACTTTGGTATAAATTCAGAACATTTGACAGATATACCGATATAGCAAAGTTTTCCTGTTTGTGAAACGTCATGTGGTACAAATATGATATCCTGGACTACAGATTAAGCTCATTGAAAATACTTCCAAGACTGGCAGTAATCTGTATCCAGGAAACCTGCACAGACGCATGTTAATTATGGCCACTTATTTCTCCTGAGGGAGAAGTTCAAGCTTTTGGAAATCCACCAAGATCAGTGAAATGTGTAGAAAGGACCCACTCCGTTCCAATGCTATTCATTTCTGAAAGATGGAAACATGATGAAAATGCAAGCAAACACATTTAATACAAACGTGTATCAATGTATTTTATGAATATGTACAACTAGGCCATTGATATTGATAAATAATGTAGTTGTTTAATGGTTTTTGGGGGAGTTGGAAATGAAATGGAGGACAAAGGAGATACTGAAACTATTTGAAAACTGACATGACAAGGGATTTGATCAAGTGAAGTGAAATGAGGTAAAACTAAGAAATGGCATATGCTTTCCTAATCCCTCTTCCTGTGGACATTTTTTTGTCCACAGGATTAAAACTGAAGAGCAAAATATTTGTCCTTGAGAAATCAGATGGTCCAACGGGGGTTTCCCTGTTTTGATAACATTCATTACAATACAACCAGAGGATTTAACCATGCAGTGTCACTAACACATACGGACACTAAAGATATAGAATATCTCTACAATACACTTCCCAAAACCTTTCTCACGCCAGGGAGGGCATTTACCTGGATTGGGTGGAACTCGCCTACCTTTAGTCAAAATGTCCTGTGATTGGTCATGCTCACTGTCGACCTCATGTGCCAAAGCCGAGCATAGCTCTGCTCTACTCTTGGCACAGCCCAACGGGTTCCATAGCTGAAACGTAACAAGATTTGACCATTAATTTCACCATTCATAAACAGTGCAGAGGATTCATTACGATGAAGAAAATAGAAGTCCTTATTATATCTCTGTCTGCGTTGTAAATGCAGGTAACAAAGGAGTATTAAATATGAAGTGCATGAACCGGTTTTCAACAGGCCCGGTAAACATACCTCACACTGATACTGTCCCAGGTCTGTCTCTTCTGGGTTCAGGATGGTGAGGGTCAGGAATCCACTGCGGACATCATTCTCTATAAGGTACTTACTTGGGTCTGTCAGCTCTGCGCCATCTTTAAACCACCTGACCAGAAAAAAGCATGCCAACCAATCAACCGCCTGTGGACTCTTCTGAATGGAGAGTTGTGAATGGTTATCGAAACAAGTATGGCTGAACAATTCCTGGGAGACTTAGGACTTGTTAACCAGTTTCCCTGGTTGAACACATCATCTGAAACTGGCCCCAATCTGCCCCAATTTGCCCCAATCTGCCCTGGGACTCATTAGACCAGAGGGAATAACATACCTGATTGTAGGTGAAGTGGTCGTGTGTGTGGAACAGGAGAACTGAACGGCCTCTCCGTCCAGGAGACATTCATTCTGCAGCCCAGTAATAAACTTGGGGGGGGCTGGAGACAGTGACCAATGAGTTATGTGGACAATATACTCAAATATCAGAAGCAAATGTTGCATGACTATTTGTATGACTAAAACTCCTTTTTCCCCTCCCTAATTTAGAGATGTTTGTATCTACATCCCTGAGTCATCATTATTACTTCCCATCTGGGAGAGTTGAAGAAGGCATCCATGCTAGTCCATATTGTGTTTTTCCACCCAGCTCTTGCCCCTCCACCCCGACCATGTTGCCCCTCCACTCCTCAGGCCATGCCAGTCAATGTGTATCCTTCATGGGGTTTCCCAGCAACTCATCAGCTAGCCCTATAGTCAAGACTTGAACCTATGGTTGTGGTGGTCAGCTTGGTTCTACAAAAGAGCATTTCACGCTGCCTTGCCACCTGGGAGGCCGCTAAGAGTGACGAATGACTTACCATCCACCACTAAATCTGCCGATGTGCTAGCATGGCCCACGGAGCTGAGAGCGTAGCACACGTACTGTCCAGAGTCCTCGGAGGTGACCCAGTCCAGGATGAGACAGCAGGTTCCTGCCCGGTCCTCGGTGAGGACGTGGTGCGGTCCATCCTCTAGGGCCACGCCGTCTGGAGAAGTGAGGTCAAGGCATTAGAAACCGCGTTGCCTTTTAAGAACGGACAATACCGATCCTTTTCAACAAAGGGACCAACAACAACGGACTCATTAAGCTTCCATGCTTATTCAATCTAAAGCTAAATCCTTACGGTTCAAGTGTTTGCTATAGACAACAGATGCAAAACCAACCCTATTCCAGCCATCTAGTTGGTATACCTTTGAACCAGCTGACCTCTGGCTTGGGCGTTCCTGTGGCTTGACAGGCCAGTTTGACAGTCTGCCCGATCTTTGCGCTGCAGTTGGCCAGGTGAACTTTGAACTCCGGTGGACCTAGAAAAACCCAGACATCAATTCTGTAACAAAGACTAGGTATCATACAACCACTGGTGTTACCCAGCTGGATGGCTGTGGCAACAGAGTAGACAGCCAGACATTTTACTTCCCGTGACTAGAGATGCACCAGAAGATGAGGAGGAACTCACAGCTGTCAGTTAGACCGGAGACTTGCTGGAGCTCCTTCAAGTCTTCAAGCCAGGACAGCTTGAGCAGAGAGGAGCGACCCTGCAGACTGTATTTCCTCACCGAGCCCCGGTGCACGTGCCAAAGTCCCCAGCACCTCTCATCTCCCCCAACCATCTCTTTCACCTCCACGTCATTCAGCTGAAAAGGAGGTGCTGGTTATTATAATCATAGAAGGAATCATAGAAACAGAACCCATAGAAAGTGACCTCCCAAGTCATGAATTCACTGGGCTTGGGGCAGTGGTGTGGTCTCTACATTCATTCACTGGGCTTGGGGCAGTGGTATGGACTCTACATTAATTCACTGGGCTGGAGACAAAGGTGTGGTCTCTACATTAATTCACTAGGCTTGGGGCAGGGATGTGGACAAATTTACATTAAAAGAAAAGACACAAGTTGAGGGTCAGGTTTTACCTTCATCTTGTTCTTGAAAGCGTAGGTGTCACAATTTGAGCCGGGGTCCCTTTTGAGTTTACACAGCAAGACGCAGTTCCTGAAGAGGAATACCTGCCTCTGGTGCCCCCTGGAGGAGGTCTTGATCTCAGGAGACTCCTCCCACACAGTAAAATGGCCCTGGAAGTAGAAGAGATGTGGTACAAAACTTCAGGTCCACTTGCATCATCTATTAAGCAAAGATTTTGATTTATTTTAGAACAAATAAGTAAAAGGTTTAAAACATTGGTGTTGCTTCCCATCAACATCTGAGCAACAGCGGGTTTGATTACAGGTCAGTTACCTGCCGGACTGGTTCCCCCAGAGCAGTGAGTGGGGCAGGGTAGTTTTCAATCAAAGACACTTTTTGCAGGTTGTTGGATCGCCAGGGTAGACAAGACACCATGGAGAAGGCATCTTCCAGCAGAAAGCAGTTCTTTCTACACCTAGTCTTGTTCTTGATCAGCTCCTGACCACATACACACACACACAGAGAGAGTGTCTGCATTCTGGCATCTGACGGGTCTCAAAACGGAAATCAATTGATCAGCACTGACCTTGAGCAAGCCCTGGTAGGTCTGAATCCTCTCCACTGGTCTCTGTAAGAAGGTGATGACATCCTGGACTGTAGTTCCTGGGCTCTCAGGCTCTGTTTCTGTGTTTTGCTGGAATATAAAAGGACAACATAAGAAAGTGAGCCGTTCACACTGGGAACCTGTGAGTGCAAATCTTTTTCTGCATATCATTTATTTGACCGTGATGATAAATGTTCTGATTGGATACCTTGAAGTACTGCCTCATGTTCTTGTCAGTGAGGCAGGCCTCTGCTGGTGTTTGGCCAATCATGTACTGCAGATATTTCTCAAAGTCCTCTTGATGTCCGACCAGAAGTATGGCCACATCGTCATCAGTGTAACATTTCCTCAGACCAGGCAGAATTGACCTGAGCCGGTAGGTAAATTAGTTACAGTATT
This sequence comes from Novumbra hubbsi, assembly GCA_016801125.1. Lineage (NCBI taxonomy): Eukaryota > Metazoa > Chordata > Actinopteri > Esociformes > Umbridae > Novumbra > Novumbra hubbsi. The sequence goes on from JACXGK010003796.1 coordinate 38,254, forward strand.
TACTGTTTAAAATACACAATTACACATTGACACGATAAACATATTTTATTTCATTATCCAGCACACATTATAACCAAAAGAAAAGGTGCTACATTCTCACCTCTCGTGGAAATGAGTGATGTCCTTGATATTTCTGAATATGGTCTCTCTCTGGTTGAGAATGGTGACTGGCGCCAGGGGGTCGGTGTTGAAGAGGTGGTGGGACGTGAAGTCTTTCATCTCCTTCACAAACTCTTCTTCCCCATCTATGAACCCCTGAATCAACTGGCTGCAGACACACGGGACGTCACATATCACACGCCTGAAGAAACCAACACGCACTGTAATGAAGTCACATTAATTCACTCACCTCAATGTCTTTCTGTACTCCTCGTCTCTAGGCCTTGATTCGCCTATTTCCTGTTGTTGTATCCTCATTTGTGGGAATATCTCCTATTGAAAAAGAAACAAAAGCTTAAAGTCAAATGCGACCATTGCGAAAATAATTTCATGCTCAAAATAATGTTCACCCCTCCATTACCAGAGCACCAAAGACCTCCTACCTGTCTCCTTTTCTCCAGGTATGCAGGGCAAACCCATCCTTGGCGTGAGGCGGTGGCCTTCGAGGGTTTGGTGCGGATCAACCACTTATCCGGGTGAACCGAGTCCAGGACCTCCACAAACTGACCCTCTTTCAACACGAAACTCTCCTTGCTACTGTCTTGCCGAGGGCTGCAGTTAACGATGGCCACGTAGATATCAAAAACCTATGGAAAATGTTTGGCCAAAACAGTTACCATAGTGTTCAACCATTTGAAAGGAAATATCACGGCTGACAATCCAGACCAGATATGAGTGATTAATTTAAAATTTTGGCCACACCTCTTGTTTATCTCCTTCCCCTTCCGACTCTGAGCCGGAACCTGTGAGAGCAGCAGGGGTATGGATGCGGTGGTGTTTCGGGGAGGACGTCCTTAAACTGGCATCAGTAGCTGTGGGGAGAAGTCAGTGGAACCGAGAGTGTCAAGGTCATTGAGGAATGCGTACTGCTGTAGGAAGGGGTTGTTGATCCTTTGACATGAACCCTCTTTATTTCAGATTACACTGATTCAGTCACTCCATGGGAAGTTCTGTTTCTGAAATAACTTCTATTTTAGTGGGATTTATTGTTAAACTATAATCAGTATGTTGGTGTATTATTTGTGAAATATCACATATTCCTTCTCTGCAATTATATGTTTGCAAACATTCTACTAAAATGTATTTATTGTTAATACAGAATTTGTTTAGTTTAATGAAAATAGTTCCAAGAAATGACTGACCTTTGATCTTCAAATGCCTCTTTGGTGGTTGAGTAGTGACTTTTTGTTCACTACTCTCGTGGGGTTGCTGGTCCACTGACTTAATGTCTTCTTTATCCCTTTAGAAAAAACATATCTACTTATTAACAAATAAAAATGTAATCGCAAAGAGTATTGTCATTAAAAATATTATTATTTTAAAAAGAAAATTGTGTCAGTCTGACCTGTGCTGATCTTCAATCGTGGTTTTAACAGGCTCAATAAAATCTGGAGCTGTGTCATAATCAGAGGGACTTGACACTGGGAGCAAAGTAAAAGATCAAGTACAGTTAATAATGGTAGAATATTATAAGCCTATCAACCTAACAGCTTCACCTAGGCTAGTTGTTTCATTAGAAAACAGCAGAGATCTCGTAGCTATACAGTAGGTAATCAGCACAGATGTGGAATCGAGTAACATGACTTGAGTGCGACTCCTGTCACATATTTTGCTTTATGAGATTTTACTCAAAAAGAGGACTGTCTACTCGAGTTCGACTTAAGCATCTATGACTACTATGACTTGTATGACTTGAGGGACTTGCCTAGAGCATTCTCTCTCCCCTCAGTGTGCTGGCGCTGCCCTGCGCTCACAGAAGTAGAGTTCAACGGTCTCTACACGCATCCAATGGGCGAGGATGGGGGGGGACACACAACAATACTCGACTCTAATTGGACCTTTCAACTGTCAACGTTAGGTCGTCAAGTCGGACGTGATTGAGAACTAGAGATTTATCGTTGCTTCTATATTCGTCCCGAAAGCCGATACTTTTGGGATCCAGGACTGTTGTTAGAGAGCAGGAAATGGACAACAGTATGGAAAACCATGCAAAACTAGTGATGCGATAGCCACCACGTCTAACTTTGTAAGACACCTGAAATTCCCCAACGAAAGATAAGAATGAAATGACTTGTGCTGTGCCAGGCTAGCTAGCTAGCTAACTAACTAACGTGAGGTACAATGTCACAATTAAACTAGATAACAGTGCTTGCTAACAAAATGTGGAGATGGGAAACAACATTCTATTCAAGGGATATACTGGCAATTAGACCTTAGCATGGAAGGTCCATCAGTACGTTCCTCTATTCTCTTAAGTTTTTCTGGTAATATTCTTGATTTTGCCATCATGCAATGGCTCCCTACATTTTAGTGGATGGCATTTTTGTTTTCCTTTCATAGCCTCGGCATTACTGTGAAATAAATACAATTGCTAAATGTGTATGTGATATTGGCAAGGCCCACGATCACATGTTCTTGGGCAACATTTTTGAAAATGAGATAGGGAGGGGTCCTTAAAATGATCACATGATGAGGATTGTATATACACGCACTACAGAATATAGAAATACTTCATAGGGCATTTGTTATTGTTCCAGTAGGGTAACGTCAGAAAAACACAACAGGTGATTTGATGAATATGAAAGGTAAGATCTAGTGTTTGAACATGCTCTGAAATAATTGGCATGTTTTTGAGATTGGGAGTATCAATCACTACCAGCTACTGTTCATTAAATAACTGTTGAAATGAAAACCCACTAATGAATCACAAAAAAATTTTTGTGAGAAATGGAAGTTTGAAGATGAAGGAGTTTCACACGGCTAGCTACAGTGTGATGTGGAGGCTGTGGTGATAAGTTGTTCTCCATGACACAAAAAGGCAAACTTGTATTCTGGCCGGTAAAAATATGCTTGGCTGGTGGATTTTTTCATTTACTAGTTCCCTTGGCAGTTGAGCCAAAGAGCCATTTCGGACACTGATCTTACCCCTAGCAGACAATTAATGAGTATTTCCTAGTTCACACTCTAAGGACACATCATGTTTACTTGACTTACTAGAGCTTGCAGCAATGAGAGAGGCCTTCCTCTGTTGTAGGGTTAATCGGGAATCCTCATCAGTCAGGTTGTAGGCCTGCCACAAGGAAATCCCATCACTCTCTACAGAACCCTTAAACTCCATTCCAGAGGTGGAGGTCTGGGCTGTCTGGAGAGGGCCAATGGAGGCCAGGACTGGGTGCACAAAAGGTGTAGAGATCTGGGCGGTGTCTGTAGTCTTCTTGGTGGAGGATGGAGTCTTTTGAGGTTGACCTGCCGTAATGTTGCCATTATATGAGGCCACACCAAACTTGTTGCCCACCTCACACGTATAGACCCCAGTGTCTATGGCAGACACATGGCTGATCACTAGTGTGCAGACCCCGTTCTCTGAGGTGTTTATGTAGTGGCGTTGGTCCCTTATGATCTGTTGTCCATTCTTCAACCAGCGCACTGCATTTGGCTTCCCTTCAGCCACACACTCCAGTCTGATGGTGCCATTTGTCTCAGCACTTTGGTTTTTAAACACTTGCTTGAACACTGGCCGCATGTCTTTGCGGGTCTTGTATCCCTTAAAAGCCGCTTGGATTTTAATGGCAGCTTCCCGCATCTCAGGTTCATCGTTGATGCTAATTTCCACGTCGGGTATAGTCTGGTGAAGGTGCTGAGCAGCCTGGATTCCCTTAGGAACTCCAGATACAGCAATTACGGGCTTGTATATCTCCTTTTTAACAGAAGCCATTGTTTCTAATGCAGAATCCGACACCAATGCTCTTCTTGCTGGTAGCAATGGCTGTTTTATCACTTGGTCTAACCCAGCATCTGAAACTACAGATGCCTGTCTTGTTATCAAAATTGGCTGTTTCTTAACCTTGTCTAACGCTGCATCTGAAACCACAGATGCTCGTCTAGCTGGCGGAACTGGCAGTTTCCTAACCTCGTCCACCCCAGCATCTAAAACTATAGATGCTCTTCTCGCTGGTGGAACCGGAAGTTTCTTAACCTTGTCTAACCCGGCATCTGAAACCACAGATGCTCTTCTTGCTGGTGGAACTGGCTGCTTCCTAACCTCTCCTACACCGTCATCTGAAACCATAGATGCTCTTCTTGCTAGTGGAACCGGCAGTTTCCTAA
>JACXGK010003797.1:0-42471 GCA_016801125.1 Novumbra hubbsi
TTTCTCGTCTCCGTGTCCGTGATTGTTTCTTGTGATCTGTGTGCAGCTACACGCTGTGTTTGATTGTCCGTACCTACAGTACGTTGGAATATTTATTTGAAGCGTTATATACGCCAGTTCGTCAGTAGTGAACGGAATAAACCGACTACTTGAACCTACCTCCCTGCACCTTGGTCTGCTTTCTTCCACAACCATCACATCGACTAACATAAATAACTAAAAGACTTTTTTCAACACTCCAACATATTCCTCGTTGTGCAGGAGTTGAGAATGGGGCCTGTTATTTGTAAAAGCACTTTGTGACAACTGCTGATGTAAGAAGCTTTAGAAATACATTTTATTGATTGACAGGTTTTGAACTGAGAAAAAGTGGGAATCTTTTTTTTTGGCCTTATATAGATAGAGGAGAGACAGTGGGAAAGACTCAGGAGAGAGTGTACTAAAAGTGCAGTGGGCCAGATTAAAATATTTTTGGAAATCAAGTCTCAAAGTCGTGGAAAGTGTATGTCACAGTTACCCAGTTTGGCTAATTAGCACTTTTCAAACTCGTCGGCTGGTGTCTTATCTGCCCTCTGAGTTAACTTTTACTTGTCTCCTTTACCCTGTTATTAGAGTCGCTGTCTAGCTCTCGCAGAGTTTTCCCACCTGGAGTGCTGTAGGTAATGGGTTTCTGCTCAACTAAGAGCTCATGATATTAAGCTGTTTCCATTCTCAGGGACACAACCTAGGTGGCACTTTCTAGTAGGGCCCCGGCACCCGTATTGTGAAGACCGCACTCTTACGGATTTGCTTTTTTTAAGTATTTCTCGCATTCCCGATCTACATCTCTCACCCTTGTTATGAGTGGCTGGTCTTGTCCAAGTGTCAGCGTGAAGCCACTGTTCTGGGGTTACAAACCACCTGAAGTGGCCTTTAAGTGTACATGTAAGTGATATAGATGTTTTACCTATGACCTTTTGTGTAATCCATATAAAGATGTTGATGTTAACACTTAAAAAGGGTTCCAATGTACTTACCCAGGGTCTCAATTGACATGATTCAAATGCCCGTGTTCAAGGAACACATGCAAATACCCACCGCGGACCGTGTGTTTACTGGACATCTTGTCTTGGCTATTGTCCCAGATCTCCAGAGCAGACGGTTGATTGTTGGCGATGAGAATCCGAGGTGAGAGACCTCAACCATGGACTCAGACAACGGACTGTAGTGGGCAGTATGGGGGTTGAAAAAGCATGGTAAGCTTTTCATTTAGTCCCCCTTTCCGTGTCCTCCTGCCCCGGCTCTCTGTTCCCCTCAGTCCCCCTCCGTGTCCTCCTGCCCCGGCTCTCTGTTCCCCTCAGTCCCCCTCCGTGTCCTCCTGCCCCGGCTCTCTGTTTCCCTCACCCCCCCTCCCGCCATCCCGTATGACATGTCCATGCCCCTGTTAAGTGGCGCTGGCCTCTCTCCTCTGTTAGGTGAAATCTATTCCCTCACAGGCCTCGGGAGCCTGGTCTGGACTGTAACAGAATTTCTCAGCCCCTTTGGGCCTGACCACAAAGCTGAGAATAAATGGCCGAGGTGCCGGAGCTGGACAGAAAAATCAATGCCTGTTTATACAGACATGACAATCCTGGCGCCCAAGCAATTCACCGGTCGCTCTGCGAGGCGCCCTTCAGTGTTCTGCTCTCTCCCCCCAACTCTCTCCTCATCCTTCCACTCTCCTCCACAGAGGTTAACATGTGTGCCCTCTTCACAGGTTGGAGCGTTAGGCAGAAAACTCGGCCAAGAACACAGTCCATCCAGACACACACACACACACACCTTCTCTGGTAACACAGATGAACTTTTCATTTCTTCCCGGTCTCTGCCTTGCACTTTGTTCAGTGGCGCACCTATAGATATAGGGCCTGATATGCTCTTTCAGGTGAGGAGCAATGTATTATTTAAGTCTCGCTGGGATAGCGACTAACACTTTTGAACCTTTTCAGACACATCATGTCCATAACAACTGGCAGAGAGACTATTGAGTTATCTAGGCTCCATATGGGCCTTCATGGCGTGGACAATTTGTTGTCCCACATCCGTTATCCGTCGCAAAGCAATCCCTGATATGGCTGCGGTTTTCAGAAAATGCCAGAGGCCCTCACTTAGCAGACATCCCAAACCAAAGCAGAATGCTGGCTACAAGAAACAAATGGTCGACGCTGGCTGGAAACACTTGCAGCATTATTGCAATTATACTGGACAAATGGGCTGACACCCTTGAAATATTAGTAATGTGTGTTATCTATTTAAACGTTATGAATGAGCTCATTGAAAGCACAGGGCAGGATAAATGTATCCACCGGAATCAAAGTCAAATTATCTTCACGTCTTTTGTACTGTGTTTAAATGATCATTACGAATGATACAAAACAGGGGACAGACCAGGCTCTGGATCCTTCTATTCATACTAGTTTTCAATCCAAACAGCATTATGTTTGGCTTAGCCTTTAATGAAATTGGAAATCATCTGACAGGTCCGTGAGACAAATGTCAGAAGAACCAATGTTTAAAAAACACACCAAACATCTAGCATGTATGTACATACAATACAGATTTATTTCACATTGTGTTGACCACAGGGGATGTAATTGATTGCATAAATGCAGAGATAAACGTCTGTCAAGATATTTTCCTGAGAATACCCTAATGTAGGCTGGACATTTATAAAATACGAATGGTTAATTAAAAGGGTCGAGTGGTTTCATCCACCGTTTACATCATCTATTGGCTCCTCTGTTCCCTCTCAAATGTTCTTTTGGAGGTAAAGTGAAGAAGATAACAGCCGATGTGTCCAGTGAAGCAGCCAGAGTTTTTTGTGGAGGAGGTGATAGCCAGTTTCCAGTGGAGAAGATTGTCTCCAGTTTCCAGTGAAGCAGATGAAAGCCAGAGATTTCAATGAAGGAGATGGTCTCCAGTTCCCAGTGAACGAGATGGTAACCATTTTCCAGTGAACGAGATTGTGAAGCCATTGTGAGTGGTTTCATATGAGTGGTTTCATGGACAGAAATGTAAATATCACTTTATACATTTAAGAAACAGGGCGAAACCAGAGATGCAAATACACTTATGTTTTCCTAAATGTCTTTGGCATCTAGATAAAATTGTTTGACAAAAAAAATAAGAAATAGAGAATGCATCAAGTGTTCCATCAGACATGTCACTCAGCATTAATGGTGGGATTATGGCTTTGCTACAGTAAAGCAATGTAAATTCTAGCTGCTTAAGTAGCTGCAAATGAACCTATAACTACCAGACCAAATTATATCATGATCCTTTTCATCCACATTTCTCTATTTCTATAGTAGGCTCTCCACAAGCCTATTTGAACACCATACAGGCTGAAAGACCAATATGAGATTCCTGCTTTAGCTCATTCCAAGTCCATGTCCTCCTGCATTTTCCACAAAGGAGCTGGTAGGGCCATTTCCAAAAACAATCTGAGCATCCACCTCTCCCGATACCACTACAACATTGCTGTATGGGAAATAAAGATATTACTTGTTTTAGCGTAGTTATTTTATCTGCCATTTGGTATTCAGCTGTGTAAAAAGGGTATCCCAGAATAATATGTGTAATCCGGCGTGTCTTTTATAGGACTATTCAGTATTCTTACTCTTATTCCCTTGCTATTGATTTCTCCCTGGATGGATTCGATTAGACCAGTGCTCTGTGTTCTGTAGACAGGGGGGGGGGGGTAGTGTCCCGTGGTGGTAGAGGGGTGTGACCTGCCGGTTGGGGGTAATTTGTAACTCACTCTGATTAATGTCCCCGTCCCAAATAAAAGCATGAAACACAGCCTGCCACAGAAGTCCGTCTCACATTGAGCTGTCTAAAACAGCGCCCGTACTGGGAATGGGTCCTGGCGACTGGGGCACAATTGATTTCCTCATTGCTTCAATTTGTTCCCTTAATCCGCTGATATGTTGATACATTTTTGAGCTTTTGTCAATTAATTCTGCTGAAAAATTAGCCCCTGAATGGTGGACGCGTCAATACCAGCTCGGCTGTGCAGTTCAGTGACAAAATTAAGTGATAAAATGAATTGCCCTCCATCCCTCCAGCGAGAATATAACTAATGAGGCAGGCAATTACAATTGTACGCGCTCTCCTCCGGGGGGAGAGGAAGGGGGTGTAAACTTGAGGAAGAAGGCTGTTACAGTGATTATAAAAAAATCTTAAACTAATGAAGGCGCTGTCCTTTGTCGGAAATGACCATAAACATAAAAAGGGAGAGAAGAGACAAAAAATAAAGGGCTTATTTTTGTTTGCGTCAGCTCCGTGTAGCCTTGGCGATGCGGAGAGGACAATGGAGGGCCATAACTCATAGCATCGTCTTGGGTTCATAGAGCTCTCGCTGTGGAAGAGGATTATGGGTCTCTTTCGTCCCTCTGATTGCATTGTGCAGCCCTTTGGAGTGAGACCATAAGAGTCCCCGGGTCCTTTCTGCCTCCCTGGCGAGGACACACACACACCCTTTAAACTGGCCAATGAAAAGACCATGGCAGACGTTGTCGGCGTAGCCACGCAAAGCAGCCGGAGCCGGTCTGATCAGTGCCTATGGATTTTTGTCACTTGGTCTCGTACCAGAATGTTCTCAAAAGGGGACGGGTCAACGACACCTTAATGACAGCGTTATCGGTGGCGGTGGCTGGGGTTGTCTAGCGTTATTCTAAGCAGCTGGAGTGTTGCATCTCGGGGGCCCCTGTCTCGCCTCAGGTACCGGTCACAAGCTGTGACTTGGCTGTATGTCAATGCACCGTTCTGGCTCTGATTAACGAAAAAGCAGAGATATTTCGAACGTATTTGCGACAGTTTATTGAAATAAGTAATTATATGTTCATGTAACTCAACAGCGCTTCGTTCCATCTTGTTTATAATTGTTTCATAGGTCAACGTGCCAACAGTTTTTAGATAGGCTTCCTTTTTATGTCTTCTCCTGAAAAAGCTGAGTGGCTGGGTCTCTACAGCATTTCTCTCACCCACATCTCCCCTTTGAAGAAGATGAGAATGGAAAACTATTTATGTCTACCAGGGGACACGGGTTAGATGACGTCCTTATCTGAAGAGGTCACCCAGGAAGCAAATCTCCCCAGAGATCGACAGTGGCAAACAGATGAGCCCATGGGCAGAGGGTCACAGATCATTAAAAGCAATCTATCAAGGCTTTCAGGATTACTAATTCCCCCCAATCAAATTTTTCCATGTAAATATGTCAAACGGGAATGAAATTAGCACTGTGGTTTATTGACTGTGATAAAATCTGAAAAGCACCACTGAACATAATTACATACTTGTCAGAACCATAAAAATTAGCTTTATTATCAATGGAATGGTTTTGTACAACTTCATTTCAGTTCGATGTCTTCCAGATGGGGCCTGCTTTCCGCACTTGAGCAGTTTTTATGCAGATCCGAGGTGTTTTTTCCCTTCATTTTACTTCTGCCCCCGACTCCTCCATATCCATGTATCTGGTTGCTCAGAGGAGGTGTAAAGGGTGTGGAAGTGCCACCAGGGGTGTTGTCTGCCAAGGAGTTGAGGGTTACATTAGCAGTCAGGAGTGAGATGCTATTCGAAACCCACAATAACAGTATCTTCATACTGACCCTAAAGTGCAACAGTCTGAGTGAGGCAAATTGGCATGGTCCTAAAATGGGTAACGGAGAAATTAGAGGGCCTCAATGTCACAAATTGTGAATCTCAGAGGGTGTTCACAAACGCATATGCAACCGATACTCTGTTGGACATAGACACATATGTTATTTTCATACACATAACACTTGAGCAGTAGTCATTAGTAGTTATTAGTAGTCATGTAGTGTGGTAAAGCACTGCTGTATGTTTGAAGTTGCTTAGTCTACAATATAGTTTTAAATGTACATGTAATTATACACATCAGATCAGACACTGTAACGTAAGGATTAAGCTTTGCAGTGTTGTGAAACAGCGTGTTTTAACAATGACGGGTAGCTGGTTTTAACCATCTCTCTCTGGTTGTTAATATCAACCTGGTTATAAGTATGTGTCTGTTTGTGGGCATCTATCAGGAGTCCATACACTCAGTATCAGGTTATAATTACAGTGTCTAGCTGCTGTCTGATGCTACATATCTAGCTGGGATCTTAAGACACAACAGCAGGCTATATGTGTCTGGCTGTGTGTTTAGGCTCAATAGCTGGACGCCTGTGTAATACATATCTGCCGTATTTAGCTGGTGCATTTTACTCGTTGGCATATCCTTCCTCGCGAATTCCCCGCTGCCTCACTGAAGTGTGGCACTTCATCCTGCTGCACGAACAGTTTTCCCCGCATCATTTATTTATGTTTTAATTATTATTTGTTGCCACTGTCCCATCCTCCCTCTACTCCATTATCATATCAATTATCATCTCAATCGCACGTCATGATTTCCACTCATATCACATTTAGATCAAGTCGTTAATGCACCCCCCCCCCCACACTCTCACTGAAATATTAACATAGCAACTTGAACTAGATGGAAAGTGATTTATATTTAAAGCAGACACCTATGCTTAATGGCAGGCCTCACTTACTCTTTGGGAGACGTTGACTTGATACACGGAGCCTCTCTCTTCATATGCATCCACCTTCCCGCATCGTGATTGTTTATTTCCCGCATGTGCACATGATTATGTCTAAACAGGAATATAAAACCAAAAACGTACAAGGTCTCTTTCTCTGTTTTTCTCTCTCTTCTCCTAATGAGGTCCATTTAAAAACCTTGTGCTAAGTTATTAATTTAAAGGTTTCACCATAAGTATTTCACTATTACTTTGTTGGTAGTTCTAGTCGGCACAGTTATTGTTATAGTAGTTGTTAGGCCTGGATAATATTAATTGCCCTAATTTTGAGCCCTAATTAAATGCTGCTATCAGTATCATTATCAGTATCTACCAATATTCTCCCTTTTGTACATACTGTTCGGTTTTTACTCTTATGTTATTGTATGCTGGTGGTTTATTTCATTTATAAAACTAGTTCATCTCCATTATTTCTGTGTGGACACCCTTTTAACTGCCAAAAGTTTTCTGTCCACTGATCTTTTTACACTTCCATTCAATCCCTTCATCCTGCTTCCCTGATGGATACCAAGTATCAACACCTTCAATGTCAGCAAATCAAGCTCCTTTTTCTACCGGTAAGATGTTTATCTGACTGACACCTGGTGCAGCCCCTCGTAATCGTCCAATCACGGAGCGGCACAGGAGTTGATGCGAATGACACGTTTTGCCCAGGGGGGCGGTAGGAATTGGTGCCAGTTGCGGGATACAGCAGTCCTCCCATTTCCCTGGAGCTCATCCCGGAGGGTTGGACGCAGCGTGGGGTGGGTCCCTGTCGTAAAAAGCCCATCAGAAAGCGGCAGTAATTACCCAGGAAATTGGCGGTGAAATTGAAAAACTTTGCGGCCAACGAGCGGCTTCTATCACGAGAATCTGTCTTGTGTGAACGTATAGTGCTTGAGCCCCGGTGATAAAAGAACAGTTAGTCTTGGATACCTGGGTGGGGGGGGGGCATGGTGCTCCGGCTTCCTACTGGCAGACGACGTCTGTCATGGTCCTACTCATTTGCATTTGTCTGTTTATACACCTCTGTGTTTCACGTAATGATAATGCACAAAATAAAGTGAGTAACGTCACAGGTTTACAGTTAATTGGGAGTAGGTTGTGTACCTTGTTTTTTGCCATTGTGTTAATTCCTGTCCAGTTAATTACTCGTGCGGATTAACTGCCCGATGTTAATGTGTGCTAACCTGGGCTACATTGATTGTGATGTGCAAGGCTGTAGTTTGTGTACATTGGTTTGTATGGTTTGTTCATTTTTGCTGGATGTCAAGAAATTCTTGAGCGATACCAAAAGTATAGATTTAGTTGTGGCTTTTTGATTCATGTTAACGTGAGAATGCTGGTTCCTTTGTTTCATTGTTGGAGAGAAGTCAGGAAGATGACCTTAGCATTTGGTGCCAGTCATCCCTTTCACACCAAAGATTAAATATTTTGGTCAAGACTATATAATAGTGTGCTACCAAATAACTGCTATTTATAGTTAAAGACTGATTTGACATTGTATTACTTAGTGAAATGTATTTCGTTTTTATAATTGTTCAACTAAATGATACACTCTGGACAAAAATGTGGTTGTTTGGTGTTGTTCGGACAAACCCTACCCGGTTGTCTTTTTTTGTTTTGCGTTGCTTAGCACTGGTTGTCTGTTGTTTTAAAAGTGGCAGCCATGCAGATTGGCTAATGTTCTTGCATCTTGTTATATAGCTAGCCAACCTTCGTTAAGTCAGTCACTCAAGTCAAAGAACAATAAATATTGACAGCAATTTGCAGGTTTTTCTTTGTTTTACCTATTGACAATTATTTGAATATAATTGTATGTATAGATGCTAAGCTTGATGAATGTTTTTTTCTTTTAGATTCAAGAAGAAATCTGACCACTCTCATCAAATATGTAGTGTCGCAGGCCGAGACATTACAATAACTTCAGCGCCAAAGCCGGTAGTGTCAGTTATTTATTTAATGTGATATTTTCAATGCCATTGTTATTGCCTTGCCAGTTTAATTGAGCTGTCCTGTGATATTCAAGGTTGAAGAAGGGCTGATTTTCATTACGAGACACATATGAGTGATTTAGCTGTTGTAATACCATGCATGGCTTACCACCATGTAACCCTACATTTGGCACTTCCCAAACCCGGAGTGATGAATACACTTAAGTACATTAAATAATGCAGCATGTCAATAGTAATGAAGCAGTGACGTGCTCAGGAACGACCTGGCAAGAGGAGGAGTCTACATTGTTCTGCCGATTTAACGCCAATCTCCATAATCAACATGAAGCCGCCACAGTATGTGCGCAGACACAACGCAGCCATTCGACGATGAGTGATTGATAGAGTTTGAAGTAATGAGGGTTTTTTTTGGTGGTCATCTAAAATTCAACATACAAATCTAATGGACATTGTATGCCAATGAGACGTATTAGCGGGATTTGGAAGTCATTTCAATGTTCTAATGTACAGCAATAAGCAGCCTAGGTTGTCTAAGGAAGAGGAAGAGTTGTAGCCCATTGTAGGCCATTTCAGCGCATTACTGTCAAAATTATGCATGTCTTCTGGCTTGCCAGTTCATATTTTTTATCCCACTGCACAATTGAGCTATACTTTGTACAATTACGAGCGCGCCACCAGAGTCTGAGGGTTGCCAGTTTAAATTGATAAGCGATAATGGTGGACCATCTTTGCCACCAGTGTTGGAGTAATACAGATTTTAAACACTTCCATATGTCTCAACCATTCTACCCATCTTCAGCACAGAATGCTGCCTCCTCAGCTTTTTATTGGCGGAATGACACCGGAAAAATGACTTTGCGCGCCACGTTTTGCTCAAAACTAGTGCCATTAATTACAGGTCTAAGTAAGACCCGGCCTCACAGCAAATTGTTATGTGAATGTCTGGATGTACGGCGTGTTCCTCACGTTAACACATTACACATATTTACATTAGCCTCTTTTCTGTGCGTGTGTATCAAACAACCAACACTTGGTCTCCAAGAGGAACACGCTAATGCGGAAGAAAAGTTGCCCCATTGGGAGCCAGTGGATGTGAAATGTGACCGCCACTGTGGCTTCTGTTTCTCTGCGGATGCTAAGTGATGTTTACAGGTTGTGGCAAATGAAATCACATATTAGCAGCCCTATTAACATCTCAGTAGCCCAGGGCATTGTGCTGTAGAGCTCAGCTGGTAGGCTACTGTCAAGCGCCTGATGCTACGGGGGAAATCTAGCATGGACATCAGGCAGCCCTGCGTGTCACGTGGTCACGAGAACGCGTTCATTTGCCTGCCTTCATTTTAATATCATTTAAAGGGGCTATCTCGCCAATTACATGAACCCAGGTGGAATAATATCGCTTTGATTTGGAAAAAGGACGTCATTTCTAAACCGGCCAACATCTTTTACAAAATCGTTGCCACACATTATGCCCACAGATAACAATTGAAATCTTGAAGTTAAAACAGCCCTTAAAATAAAGTCTCTCATCGCACTCCGGTTTTCACAAAGCTCACTGGTGTTTCAGTCTGTACTCTAGCCAATAGCTCTGTGTTTCCCTTTCTCTATTCCTCACATCTAAGCATCTGTTGTGTTTTCTACTTTGTTGTACCTTTTGTTTGGCTGTTAAATATTTTATTAAAATACATTGCCATGAATTATATATTACAAACAATGTTAGTCTAGTGTAGTTCCCTGCCTGTATACTGTGTATGTTTTATATGTTACAAAATGCTGCATACAGCAACTGTCTTACCTAGACTGTGAATTAGCCTTCGTGAGTGCGATGCTACTGGCCTACGACAAATACTACAGCTGCTGTTTGGTTTATTTTCAGGGAGGTCATCACCATAACAACCTCACTAATTCCTTAGGAAGATGCTGTTAATATTAAGCTAGAAGTGTTTTTTACTCTAATGTTGAAAACTCTCAAAAAGGGAATTCTTTAAGCCATTTCTCCCGTGCCCGGATTTTCGGTGTGTTATGTTACTAATCATAGATCCAGTGGTAAATCTCGACACTGACCTCCCCGAAACAGCCTAGGAAAGACTAAGGCAGAAATGTCCCCGGTGGCATGCATTTCGTTTATCTATTAGAAGAATTTTGACGTGCAAAAACATCTCTAATTAGCTTTTTATGCATTCCCTTTTCACCACTACGGGGAAGGTATTGGTCCAATTGTAAAGAAGCTACGGCTTTTGTTGTTGTTATTTTTCCACGCAGCACGTTCATCTCAGTTGTCTTTAGGGCCAACTGTACCAGCAAACACACTCTGTTGGCCCAATTAATATTTCCAAGTGCATTGTGCACTTCATGATACTCATGCAGACTGACTCTTAAATACGGTTTTATACATGTTTTATGACTGTGACAATTATGGCATTTCCATATCTGAGACATTCATTTGCCAACATTATCCACAGACATTCGCTCTTCCTCAACTCTCCCGTAGGACTTTTGTTTTGGTTTTGTGTGTGTGTGTGGATACGTTTGGGTATGTGCTCTATGAAAAGATAATGTTTTCTCAATGACTTGCTATGCAATTTGGTTTCTTTCTCTTCCCCCTCGCCCTTTGTTTTTGAAATGCCACTTTCGTCTTAGATAGATAGATTATTACAGCAGCCATGTTTGATAGACGTTTTTGACTTGCTTTGTGCTGTCTGGCATATTCAGAGAATGTAAGGCAGTTTCTTGTCAATGTTTATTTTTTCTCTTTAAGAAGCTCTGCCCCTTTGCTAAATAAATGGTTTCTGAGTCCCAGTCTTATCATAATGTTCAATGCAAAGTTAAAGTAGCCTTTGGTAACCATCTCTTTATGAGGTGTGTGTGCACAACTAGATCACTCCAGAACCTCTTTTTGTTATTGAGTCTGCCCATGTGGGTAAACATCTACCGATGTGAGCAGTACCTCAGCTGACGCTTGCATCCTGTGAATATATAGTAGCGACCCTATCTTTTTGTAAAGTGCATTCCTTTAAGTGCTCTTGCCCCTGTTCATGCATGTCTTATGAAGGGGGATGGGCCGTACAGTTAGGCGGGGCTGTTTATCGGGGTGGGAGGTCCCGCTTTGAGGTGTCAGCTCTTGGGGGCTTGTTGGCCATCTTGGGTGTGACTAGGGTTCCCTGGGCCCTTGGGCTCAGTGGACCTGCGAGCGACGACGGACATCGCAGGTCCGTGGCACCCATCTCACCAACAACAAGGAGACGGTGGGCTGGTGTTGACACCATGAGGCTGGCTGAGGGGGTCCTACCTCCCAGAGGTCACCTGGGAGGTAGGGGTTCCAAATGCTTTGCAGCAGGCATCAGATGGGGTCGGGTCATTTTCTACTGTGGACCAGGTTCTGGACACTGTGGGATGACCAAGACGATTTAGCAGTGCGTTTTACTGGGCGCGACATGGAGGACTATTGCAGACAGCGTGCCAGCTGTGCAGCTAGGATGGTCCAGACGGTTAGTCACATGCCCAACTGCCAACTTAGACAGAGTTTGTGTCTAGTGTACGTGTCTCCTGTTAGGGTTAGGGCATCCTGGCCTGGGGAGCTACACTATTTCCTCTTCAATCCTTTAATTAATGGGCTAATCCACCCTAACTGACACATGGGTATGATTTGTTGTAAGGGGAATGTACACACGGAGGAAGGAACTCTGGTTGAAATTACACTAAAAACATTTGTCTAGGTAGCTAGAAACGTATATACACCATAACACCAAAGTCAATATCAGGTTGTTAAATATCTAGTTTGCTACAATTGCTTAAAGAATAACAGCAAGTGACAGATCACGCTTCTAGCTAAACACCGTGAGTCGCCTAAGTAGCTCGTCAATTCTTTTTCAGGTATGAAGAGATCAGTAACATGTCTGAAAGGTATTCAACAAGCATACAGACCACCCATGGAACACCCTTGAAGTCACTGACTGATACGTTGCATACAGTAAGTGAAGTTTTAAGTACTTTATTAACTTTGTGAATTTTCCGGTAAGTGCTTATCCGCGAAATGAAGACATTGGAAAGAATTGCATGCGCAAGCCCTGTGCTATATAAACTGGTACTGTTTGTAAATATATATATATTGTCTGCTTGTGGCCTTTCCCCAACCTGTAACTTGACTGGATTTTCCAGAGCCTGTGCTAACGGGCCTTTAAACTGTGGGCATTTTGTCCGATCCTCCGGGCAAGCACCTTACTCTCATTAATATAAATAACACTTCGATGTCACATGACGAATTCCAGGCGGCAACCATCAAAACTCGTCAAGAGGGTGCGGTGCGACCCTGACAACCCATACAGTGCTGGCCAGAACCACTGCCCGATGCGGGACCCTTACAACCCAAACAGTGCTGGCCAGAACCACTGCCCGATGCGGAACCCTGACAACCCAGACAGTGCTGGCCAGAACCACTGCCCGATGCGGGACCCTGACAACCAGAACAGTGCTGGCCAGAACCACTGCCCGATGCGGGACCCTGACAACCCAGACAGTGCTGGCCAGAACCACTGCCCGATGCGGGACCCTGACAACCAGAACAGTGCTGGCCAGAACCACTGCCCGATGCGGGACCCTGACAACCCAGACAGTGCTGGCCAGAACCACTGATTTGGTCCCAGGTCAACGACACTGCTACTTGTGGCTGTGGCTTTACTCCTGCACCATTCAGGAACCCACCCTTTTATTGTGTATCCACATCACGGATGCATTTTTTGCTTTGACTTCCCCCATAGAGATTTATCTCCTAAACCGAAGCTGAATGTAAACATGAGACTGTGAAATTGAATTGGTGTGTGTGTCTGATTGTCTCTGGGTGACTACATTCTTGTAGTCTAACAGAGGAAAAAAAGCGAAGCATTTATGGCCACTACCTAACCTAGCCTCAGCTTTTTCAGCCAATTGGCCTGGCTTCCGCCAGAACCGACCCATCAGGAAGGCACTAACTGCTAACAAAAGCCCAATGATAAGTGTGGTGTTGTTGTAAAACAAATTTTGCTTTCATTCACATGAGCCATGGTGGCTATAGAAGCTTTATTGTCCCTGGCAAGGTGATAAGGGAGAGTAATTGTACATTATATTGTCCCAGGGCATCTGCCTCTACATGAGAGGGGAGATTCATCTATCATCTGCCCCTTACTCTGTGTGTGTGTGTGTGTGTGTGTATATGTGTGCCGGAGTGAGTCTGTTCTCTTGTTGCTTTACTCTGTGTGCATTGTGCATATGTGGATTAGAAATGTTTTTTTCGGCAATGTGAAACATGCATGTTTAGTGGGCATGATACATGCACACCCACAAACCTGCACCAAACCAGCACATTCTCGTAAGAAATACTAACGGTGCCAATTCTGCCGGTGGTAGCGAGTTCGGACAAGACAAAATGTGGCAGCTATGACATGTACCAGGCCATACATGAGCATACTTCCAACTAGTAGTCGGTTGTGATTGGATCAGTGTGGTTTGGGATCCAGACTCCCACTCCAAGGCTCTACCGTTCAATACCGGTGTGATACACTTCGGTGCCTTTCCAGAAACCTCCACCTTAACCAGTCAGAATGAATGCTTCAATGTTACTTCAATATCAGAAGGTTTGCCCGGAGTACCGCAAACACACTGGTCAAAGACCACAGGTTTGATTAGGAGCGTGTTTGTGTGCATGTCTGCACACGTGTGTGTGGCTCTCCCTTTCTGTTGGTTTATGTTTGCTTTTGCGCCACTGTCTGTTTGAGCGTGCAAGTGTACGTGTGTGTGTGCACATGCTTGCATCAGCACACTTGTGTGTGTGTGAGGGTTTGCGAGCTCGTAGACAGTTCCTCATGTTGGGCAGACGAGCTGACATGATTGCAACCTTGTGCTGGGCACTTATTCAAGACCATTCCCTGTCACAGACAATGCAAATGCCACCTCTCCGATCCCCCAGAGAGTTTTAGCGCGGGCTACAAGGGCCTTCTGCTACCACCACTGCTATGGAGAACAGAAATGATAGAATGTCTCAGTTAACCTTCCTAAAACAAGATGTCTGTAACGCTCGAAGAGTAATATGAAGAGTTGTGCTCGGGGAGTTTGTTTAGATAGTCTTGAATTACTTAGTAACATTCGCGGAACATATTGTCAAAGCTTCGCTCAATATTTAACAACTTCCCCCCTGAGAGTTACAAAAGTTTGCATTTCAATAGAATAGAAGCTCGAACATCGTATCAGAGCTAGTTCTTATAGAAATATGGAAGAAATACATTAACAAGACAGATATTGCCCTAACCCAAGTATGATTGCTTGCTGTCAGAATAGCACTACTCGGACGTCCTAGTGTGAAGCAAATTATTTTTGATGGCTGTCTGGGCTACTTTTCCTTTGAAAGCCCAAGATCAAATGAGCTCACTCTTGTCAGAGCCTAAGCGGTAGGCTTTGGGTTGAGGCGTCGGATTGATTGACAGGCAGATGGGCGCTGCCTTTTTAATTTCCATTGCTCGTTTCAAATTAAACCTCCACCTGGGATGAAAGGGCCTATTCCTGCGTAGGCAGAACTCCCAAATGATAGGAACATGGAAAGAATGATTAGGAAGAAAAAAAAGAGATATTAATTCTCCTAGATTTGCCAATACTGCTGATGGTTTTAGGTTTTTAAAGTGATAAAATACTGATGACAACTGGCTTTTGGGCGAATTTTTGAATATGAGGTCAGTTCTATAGCAACATTTGTGAAACCAACCTAACATGAATGGATTAAAGTTGTGATACCATATCTTGGAGTAAGTTTGAAAAGTAATGGTCTATACTGGCGTCTATATTAACTTCGTGTCTTGGTTTGGACACCTGAGGCCGAATTGTTTTTATTGTTGTATCACAATAAACACAATATTTATTGGCTTCACAGCACAATGCTAATCTATGATACAGTCTCAAGTGTGAAATGATATGTGAGGTAAATATTTACTTGACTGATTCAACATTTTCAGAACCCTTGTAAAGGAGGTATGTAATTTACTGTCATTTAATGAACCCACACATGTCTGTTAACTAGAGGAGCATATATACACTTCATACAGACATAGGTGTCTGGTTTTCTCAACTTACCAATACAAAGGCTGACTTTCATTCCAACAGTCAGGTCTGTGACATGGTTGCGCAGTCATCTGAGACGTTCTATTAAATGTGCGCTTTTTATTGCATGTGCAGTTTTATGAGACGACACACATTAAACCTAGCCATGGTAAATAATGTGTGAGTAGTAAACAATGTTTGTCATGCAGCTTGTAAATATAAACAGTCACATTAAGGCCGGCGTCAAAGGATATGATAAATATAAATCACAACTTAACGTCTACAAGCTACGGTATCTAACTTTAACATCAACAAAACGTCAGTTTATCAAGCAATATAAACAGAGGAAATGCCGGCATGTGTAAAGCAAATGCATAAATATTGCATTACCATCAGACACTTCTATACCCATGCATCTAAAGACTTAACATAACGCAGTATCCACATCATATAGCAAGAAGCAGAATGAGGTCTGGACCATCTACCATGCTTCACTTCCTCAGAAGTGAGAAGCTACATCAGTAGTCTTTTTCTGAGACAATTTTTTAGGTTCCCCTCTGACAGAACAATAAGTATGACACTTGACAAACACAATACCCCACAGTCGTGTAAGTGACAACCACGTTTAGCCTCTCCATCTCCTCGACCAGCCAGGGTATATTGATCCGAGCCAGTGGCGAGTGCAAGTCGTCACAGGGATGATAAGCTGGAATGTTTCCCACTTCCCCAACACCCTAGTGTCTGGCCAGAGGCAGCCTCGTCTGGAAATCTAACGCTGGGCTGTATTCACAGTGATCTTCTGTGAGACTTTATATGAGTAATAGTACTGAACATAGAGTAGATCAGTTGCCTGCAGTTTTGTAGTGTGTCTGGGTTGTTATGTTGACTTTCATTTTCTTTAGTGTTGAAATCAGTTGAGATTTCCTCTATATTTTTTCCCTCAACATCTAAACATATTGACATTGTGTCTTCACAAGAATCTTCACTAACTAAACGGATGGATAATGTTGATTTAGTTTTTTAGAAAGTAAATTTTTGGAGGCACTTATGTCCAAACAATTCCAATCCAGATAGGGATAAAGCCCTCTGATAAAAGCTCTGTAAAACGCAAAAATCTGTACATTGTACTGTAGGAATGTTCTGCTACAAAAGCTACATGCCTATTTTTTTTTTCTCAATTTTCTCTGGCAACTTTAGCCCAAGACTTCCAGCAATGGTGTTAATCTCTCAATTGCACACAGACATTAAAATAAGTTTGTCAGGACAAATAGAAGAAAAACATGCATTTCATAATGTTGGTGTACTGCTTGGGAAATGTGTTTGAGGAAGACCTCAATTAAAAGAAACATGCTTAAGAAACTTTCTACTGTGGAAAAACAACTGTTGATGGTAACTACAGAAGAGACCAGAGACGTGGCAGGGTAAGTTGAAAGGTGGAACAGGGTAAAGAAACAACTGTTGATGAGAACTACAGAAAAGACCAGAGACGTGGCAGGGTTCTGTTGAAAGGTGGAACAGGGTAAAGAAACTACTGTTGATGAGAACTACAGAAAAGACCAGACGTGGCAGGGTTCTGATGAAAGGTGGAATAGGGTAAAGAAACTACTGTTGATGAGAACTACAGAAGAGACCAGAGACGTGGCAGGGTTCTGATGAAAGGTGGAACAGGGTAAAGAAACTACTGTTGATGAGAACTACAGAAGAGACCAGAGACGTGGCAGGGTTCTGATGAAAGGTGGAACAGGGTAAAGAAACTACTGTTGATGAGAACTACAGACGAGACCAGAGACGTGGCAGGGTTCTGATGAAAGGTGGAACAGGGTATAGAAACTACTGTTGATGAGAACTACAGAAGAGACCAGAGACGTGGCAGGGTTCTGATGAAAGGTGGAACAGGATTAAGAAACTACTGTAGATGGTAACTGGGCGTGGCTTAATCAGAACCTTACCATTATCATCATTTATTTATTTAATATCTTCCCAATGTGATTTCTGATTAAGACAACCTGGCGGCAACCACTTGTTTCACGGCTGATTTAAGGTCCCATAATTGAATGTTCCTATTGGTTGCCTTTGCAGTGTGATGTCAGAGAGTTCAAGGAAGTGGGTTGTGTAGGGTTTATTTATCCACTCTCAGTCCACAGTTTAGGATATATCTGATGTAATGCCCACCAAATCTTCCCCTAATGACCACTCCTATCCAGTTGCTTTCATTTAATAATCCCTACTACAGAAACTATACAACGGGCCAAGTCAACTTTTCCTCATGTTTGTTCTGGAGTGCGTGCATGTGTGTTTGATGTCCACGATGTCTTGTGGGTTCCGGTTGGCTTGGATCAGGGCCTTGTCTTATTGGAAAATGGAGTCATGCTGTAATGTCAGCCTCATTTCGTTCTCTGTTCCACGTTGTCTAGGACCATGTACCTCTCTTTGACACTCAAAAGGCTTCAAATGACCGTTGATACTGTACTGTTTAGATATGTTTTGCCTGTTTCTGTTTGCCTCATCCATAACTCATGGTGTTTGAGCATGGAACATTTTACACGTCATTGCCAACAGTAATGAAATGTGATTGCAAAGAGGAATCACAAAGTTGGCTGGAATTTCAATGCCAGTTAGTAAATATGAATATGCTGCATACAAACTTTGATAAAAAATCTCTGTACTATTTGAATTCATTGATCTCTTTGCAGAAATATCATCTTTTCTTAGGCATATTTTAATAAACGTGTGTTTGTTTTTAACATTTATCAATATAAAGCAATTTGCCTCAAAACTACATTGCAACTCTTTTATTTGAAAACATTGTTAATGCCTGTATTATTTGAAATATGATGTAAACACCTTCACACATTATAAAAGCACTCTCTGCAAAAATCCATAGTGAAAATATATTCAAGAGGCAGAATTAAACCTATTAATAATATTGCTGTAAAGCTTGAGGTGGGCCTTAAGAGTTCTGGACAACATCCATCAAAAAGCACTCTGTATATTTCCTTTCTTTCTCGATTTCTGACATGTTAGATCCCTCCCACCAGCTATGTCCCTATATTTGTATGTTTCACTTTAGGCAGTTAAACTGCGGTTTGCATAAGAGAGGGAGGGTCCGCAGCTTATCAATCATGAAAAAGTAATACTGATGGAAATATATTTGTCTGCACTGAATCTTGAAATTATACAGTTCACTTTTCCAAATATTCTCGTGTACTTTACAAAACCTTTCTCACGCGTTTCAAGCAGGTGTGAATTCTCAGTGTTGAAATTTGGTTTCCATAATTTTTTATAGATTTTGTGTTGCAATATATTATATGGCCTACATTTTAGTATCAGATCACTTACCGTGGTGTCAGTAGCTGCAAAACTATTATACTTTTAGGAGCTATTCTGGGTTTGAACAAAAGCTGTAGATACTTTTCTCTGCATGAATAATGTTTATGCCAAACCCTCTATAGCCTAATTATAAAGCACCCAAAGAAGACACTCAGAAAAAGATTACAACTAAATTAAGTATATTAGCACTTTTTCCGGGTGTGGCTTGAAATTGCAAAATGGGTCTTGACATCTGTTAAAAAAAACAGCTGTGTGTTCATGCGTACATCCATTTTGTGAAACAGGCACTATTGGGACATGGTAGATCACGTTACAAAAAAAACATCTCCATATCCCGATGCTGAATCCACATGGTTCTTTTAGAGAAATGTTGGTATTTTCAACTATTATGGATCAGGGATTTAATATTGTGAGAGGTGTAGCAATAATATTTTCTCTATATAAAGTTTGGTAAAAAAATAGTGACTGTTTACACACTGTAGCATGTCTGTATTGTCTTATTCACATACAGTGAATTCCAATACTGGATTTGACCTAAGAAAATGACAATGGGGGATGACTATTAGCCTTCGTTTTTACATCCATATCGGATGTATTGTGATCCATCCAAAAGACCATGAACCTGGTGGGTGAGATGAAAACAATACCCGAAACAAGCCATGTGCGTTCACATCTCTGTTTGTAAGCGACACGGCGCCTCAACCAAGCAAGGGAACATGAAGCCTGGCCCCCGAGGAGCCTAAGCGCTAACTACACCATGATACTGCTCAACAGTAACAAAACCTAACTCCACTTAAATGGCCTACACTGGACTGGCGTTTGAATGAATTAAACAAGTTAAAGGCGTATATGTGTCGATAACACTTTCATTGTTATTGTTTTTGAGCTGTCTTTAACTACATGGTGGTTTTGTTATTTAGCCACACGACAGGGCTGACTGTGCAAAACTGTGCTTCTGGGCGGTTTGGAAGTTTTATTAGGACTTTCAGTTTTATGAAAAACAGCTTTTAATGTGTTTTAACACACATGGTTTTAGTTTCATGGCTGTGATAAATGCACCCAAAATAAACAATTAAGTTCTTGCAAAAATTCAGTTTTTACTTTTTGTTGCATTCTACATAGTTTCCAGTACCATGAACACATTTAATTACTATATTTATTTTTCTATTTCAAAAAATACATATTGTATATGATTATAGTAGCTACAACCTTTTTTTTAACACATACACATGTTCTTGTTTTTATTTAATTGATACAAATCATTGTCATTGACCTGTAAGAGCCCTGGTCAAATACTTATCCAGTTAATATTCTTCTTTATAATGACATGAAACAATCCTATAGGATTCTTATTTCCTACCAACATCCTGTAAGGACTGGATCCTATTCAAATCACTACAAATCCGGTTAGACAAATACTACATTCATTTTAAACAACTTAAATAAACGTAAATATGTCAACATGCAACCAAATGGAATAAACCGAGCAGCTGGCCAGTTATGAAAGACTTTAGTTGTGGGTAAAATAAGCTACTGTACTGTTACTGTAGAGTAGGAAAACATGAAACAAGAGACCAACACGCCTCCATCCTCATGGTTCAACTATGCTTCTCCGTCAACACAGTGATTCTGCTGTCTAGCAATCCTTGTATGAAACATGAGGTGACGGAGAATTTGTAAGAGTGGATGAATAATATCTGTCAAACATGAAACCGTTATAATAAACAGTGTTCCCTCCACTAATCCTGGCACCCATGGTGAACATGAGCAGGCGGGCTGTCAGAGACTGTATTTATTATTTGTCCTCTTGGTCTTTCATTCACAATATTATGTTATACTTTTAATTAAAGTAAAGGGTTGGAAATACATCTCTCATCATAAAATAAATATTTCTCCCAAATACAGATGTGTCACAATTATTGGCACCCCTTTATTGTCGGAGGACACATTACAAGGATTTAGAGATCATTCCTTCATACAGATTCTCTCTGGATCCTTCAAGTTCCATTCATGTGGACTCTCATCTTCAGCTCATTCCACAGGTTTTTATGGGGTTTACATCAGGGGGCCGGGGTGGCCGTGGCAACATCTTGATTCAGTGAACCATTTGCTTTTGATCAGTGGTCCTCCTCTGTTTTGTTCCCCCAAGTACTCACCCACCTGATTCAAATTAAAGACTTGATGATAGGTTGATTACGTCAATCAAGTGTTCAAGTGGTAGGGCATCATTTGGAACAGGTGTGTGAGTGACGTCCACCCCTACAAGGCACTGTAGATGCAGTTACAATGAAGTGAATCTTAACTTTCCTGCTATACTTTCTAAGGATTTGAGAATGCATTCAATCACTGCAAAGTTTCATAAATGCTGTTTGTATCAATGGGATGTAACGTCTTACAATATTCCAGGTAATTTACATTTAACATAGTTGTTGGTATTCATATTTTGTGTGAAAGTTGAAGGCCACTGGAAACTAATGTATGACGGAAGGATATGCACAACATGAACGCGCACACACACACACACACACACAATCAGTGGGGGAGTCAGGTAGCCATAGGTGTCTGGAAACAGACAAGCACCATGTCGTTGGATGGGAAACCCTATTTTAGAAACCCCCGGAAACAAGATAGATGAGCTCTCAAATCAGCTGTTTAACATAATGCTCCTACAGCCACTGACAGGGTCCTGCCAGCTCTCAGCGAAGGGACCCTGCTAGCTGTTTCATTCTGCACGTCGGTTCACTCCCAGACTGCACTCCTCCCCTCCTCATGGCACATATCCAATGCCCCCTGACGATTGGAGAGTTGTGGCAGTGCATAATAAAGTCAGGGGGCTGCCTCCTAGGGCGGACAAATGAAGTGAGCGGTGTCAGCGCTTGCGAGTAGGATATCAAATGGCGCGGCAGGCTTCACTTAGACCGCGTAGGCCCAACTCTAATTCATTCACGCCACGTGGAATATGCCGAACCCTTATGAATAAAAGGATTGTGCTGTTCTGCTCCGCGTGGCGCCAAATCCCCTGGCGTGGCGGGGAATATGCAATGGGGTGTGGCGCGCAGGCCCGGACGGTAGCGGAGATGAATGAGCCGGGCCACCAGCGAGCAGAGGGGAGGACTTGGGAGGAAAGAGGGGCGTGTCTACCGGTGTAGGTGGGGCTTCGACGTCGCAATGGGATGCTAACGCACATTTATACGAATTCCATTCATTTACAAATTCGCTTGATGAAAGATGCCCTGTGACGGCGTGAGCGCTAGCAGTGGCTAACACAGGCCATTCGTGATTTACATACTCTGTAATTGTTTTGGTGATAATAGCACCAGTGCATCATTGTCTTTTATATGCAATTTCCTGCATTTGCTCCATGAATTTGAACTTAGCTGTTTGTAATACTCAAAATATAACGCAAAATGAAACCAACTTCTGATGAGATGAGTTGAGATGCTTTTGTAGTAAGGCAGTAGGAGTGAAGTGAATACAGTAAAAAAAATGATTTACCACAAGCATGGCATCACCACGGTAACATGCCAACGGATCACTTGTACCCAGCTGTTTCCCATCATGCCTTGAAAAAAGTAAGGACGCTGGAAACAGCAGGGAGGGAAGACATAAGAGATGAACAAACTCAATAGTCAATTCAGCTGAATTATGGGACATATATAATTGAATAACTATCGTATACACTTTAATCTCTGCCCCATGTCACTTTATCAAAACATAATTTTTTATTCTGCCTTTCCACCATAGTTATATCCTTATCTGTGGTATATGGGTGAGGGGAAAACTATAAAAATAACACAATTCATATTGTGAAATATAATTTTCTCTTTCATTTAGTTCATACATTGTCTAAAAATAAAAATATAAAATGACATACATCTATTTCCTTATTCCCTTTCATTCTATCATTGGCTTTTGCACTCTCCCTGATTCTACTATTCCTGATATGAGTCAACTGGTGAGCCTGTCCTTCAAGTTGATTGACAGCTCTCAAGTTGAAGCAGCTCATTTTTGTTTGTGCTTCATTGGTTTGTCGGCATTATCTGATAACAGAGACTTTTGCATTCACAAGAAAGACCTGTCTGTCAAGTTGAGTGACATGCCTTAGGTTCTTTCGTGGAAAAGCAATGGCACCTGCCTCTCTATTCCGTGTTCTCATAGAAATGGTTTGACTCAAATAACCATTGCTGTTTAATTTTATAATGGATTCTTTGGTTGCAAAATGGCTATTGTAATTTTGTCCCAAATTCTATTCCAAATGCTCTATTAGTCATTCGTTGCAATGTTGTCCTGTTTGTACACTCTGCCGGACTACCTATTTCATAAAAATCAATATGGATTACTTTTGTTGAGGATATTCGTCTTTTATATTTACTTTTATTAATTTAATACATTTACACATTATTATAAAAATGTTTTATATACTTGCAAAATGCCTTTTGTATATGACTTTATATGTGCACACAATCTATCTAAAGAGATTCATCATTATCAATATTCCGAGTAAACTTAAGTTCTTTGACAGAGGGTTGTAGTTTTTGCATTTTTTGGGAATATATGGGTATATTGTGTCAGAGAAAATAGATATCAGTCATGATGCTGTACAGGAATTTAGTATTATTATTAACACGATCAATGCAATGGACTCCAAGGTGAACTAGTGTTTCACTTTCGATTTCAATTAACATGTTCCACAACTTTGAATTGAGAATTGAATTGGTGCAGACACTGAAGATTGAATTTGCATTGACTTCTTGAGAAAGATGGTCAATTATATTGAATTCCACCGTTCTTACTGTAACCTATTTAATCGTTAGCACAAAAGTTACCAATAAACCTTAGCCCCGTAACCTCACTTAATATTGATGTCCACGTTATGTACAAATATGAAATGTTTTGATAGACATTCCCATCGAGCTCCTGTGAAGACCATTCAACCTCCAGAAGAAAATTGCCATGACACCTAAGTAATTTATTGAACAAGCATAAATAGCACTTACTTTCTTAAAACTGTACTCTGTTAGACGTATCAGGTCAAAATGTTGTCTAGCGTTGAAAAACGGTGACTTGGGCACTCAAGTAAAGACACAACCGGTGCGAAACATTTGTGTGTGTTTGAGTAAAGCCTGCCTTTATTTTCCCTCTGTGAGTATGCTGTGTTTATCTGCAAACATACAGAGAGGCAGACAAAGAGTGAGAGAGAGAGCAATGGAGGGAGAGACTGTCTACATGTAGGCTTGTTCATCTGCCAATGTTTGTGTCTTCAAAGGTGTGTGTGTGTGTGTGTGTGTTCCCGGCAGCAGGAGAGGACGGCCCGCCCACTGACCTGCAGACTCCAGAGGGTTTTATCTTCGCGGTGTTCCACACATTATTGATAGCCGCTCCGCTATTGACAGCCGGCGCAGGAAGGAAAAGTAAAATAGGAGTTTGATATGACATATTGTGCTTCTCAGCAGTGCTCATAAATAACTCTGACATGTTTTTGTATGCATGGGAAGGCCTCTGATTCAGCCTCCCATAAAAATAAACTTCTATTATGGAATGTATTTGTCAAGTGGGTCCATGATGGATGGAGTAGTGTTTAGCCCCTGGCAGGTGGATGGGGCTTTCGGCAGCAATGCCTTGTGGGGAGGATTTGCTAGCTTGGGGGAGGGAGGGGGTCTTAGTGAGGGGGAGGGGGAGGGGGCTGGGCTGGAGCAATTATTCAGCATGAAAGGGGATCATTTGGGCACCTGTATTCTCATTCGCCTGGTGCTTTATGGCGCTGTGTGTTTCCGCTTTTTCCTTGTAATTGGAAAGGCAGACAGCTTTAGGGTCAGAAAGCATCCCGGTCTGCTCAGGACAAAGTTAGATCCCAGTAAATGAGTTAGTTTCCAGTGATGAAGTAGAATGTTGTGCAAGGTTGAGGCATTTGCGTTTTAGGTATGGTGATATTATTGGACTGTTTTTAATTTAGAGGAATATTTTAAGTTGACTTTAGACTTTAAATTATCTACCTTCAGTTATTGTTTCTGTGATGTTTGTGTGTTTATGCATACTTGTACATGTGTTTGAGAAATACAGTAAGAGAGAAATAGCTTTAGTTCCATAAGCATTTAGCAGTGGACACACTCCATCTGCTTACAGTGGTAGTATACGTGAACAAGTGTGCTTGTGAGCGAGGAGTTGAGTGTAAGGGAGGTGTGTGAGAGCACCTCGAGTACACTGAGGCCACACAGTGTCTCTATATATAAAGTGCACATGTCTGTGCATCCCAGTGTATATTTCCAGTGCGGTAACTCTCCCTTATATCCAACTTACCACATTTTAAGTACAGCTTTGACTCTGTACCACTTTTTCATTTTCCCCTGATCAAGCTCCATTGATCTGAAGAGAACGTACCTAAAGGATAACAGAGAAATAATCATTTGTAGAGAACATTTACAAAATACTTTTCTCTCCCAACATGTATATCTGTTAGGAGTTGAGAGATGTATTTCAGTTTATTACTGTGAGAGTGAAAACCCAAATGTTCAACTGAGTAAAGGGGTTAGGTAACGGAAATGTCAAGATAATGTTATTTCCTGTGACAGGCAAAATGTGTAGCTTTGCTAGCTAAGCTAATTGACAAGATCTATCACTGTTTGTTGTTGAATTTGCTTGTAAATATCACGGTCGCGTTGTGTGATTCGCAGACATTTTTGAAAGAAACTGTGAATGTAATAATACACAAGACAAACAAAACACGAACTGTACCTGAAAAGTAAAGGTGCTGGATTAAACAGCAAAAAACGACTAACTAACTAAACAACAAACACACTGTGAGCACTTACAGATAAAACAGGTAGCGTACCCACAGAACAATGACAATAAACACCATGTGACTGTTTTGTTCATTTGAAATGCTTGCAGCAGAGTCCCACACCATCCTCCAGCTCTTTCCGGTGGATTGCACAACAACTTTGTCTTACAGTTTGCCAATGGGAGGCATTGTTTTTAATATAGAGTGCAAACTACATACTGCAAATTTATGAGCATTGTTTGAACCTTTATAACTATCATCACCAGTGCTGTGTAAATCAATGTATCCAATATCTACCTGCCTTGTGTTACAATTTTGTAAACACAACTGATAAGGTTCCATTTTGCCATCTGTATGGAGCAGGGACGCCTTAGAACAAAGATGTAGTGAACTGAGTTGGCCTTTCAGGTGGATGGGTTGACTTGGTGAATGGAAGGGTAGGATCCCCAGGGTTGAATGTTCTGTTGTGTTCACCTCTTATTATCCCACAAGCAAAGCGTCTCTGAGAAGGGATGAATGTCTCCGTGGTGATGCTTTTCTGTAATCTTTTCTGAATTGGAAGTTCATTTTTGTTGGCCAATCGAAATATTGTTAGAAAATGTCAACTGAAAACCAGTTATTTATAGACAATGCTGAAATTACATTTAAAATTGAAAGCCAAATAATGCACACCCAAATAATACCAGGTGTAACACATAAACATGCCCAATCATCTGTCTATGTTTGCAAAGGCAGATATAACTAATCCCCTCAAGCTGTCAATTGTAGGTGGGGTCAGAACTGAAACCCACTTTTTTGTTAATATGCTTAAGATACTATCAGAAACTATTGATTTTCATGGACCTTAGCTGCAGTGATACACTCATTGTTTATTTTTACTAGCCTTTAGCAAGGAAAACATTACATTCACTGCTGAATTAAAAAAACAAATCCTCTGCTAAACTAGCTCAGGGAGTCAACTATGTATGATTCAGGGCTTTAGGACAGAGTGTAAGTGTGTGTGTGTGGGGGGGAGGAATGGGTGGGAGGATGTAGAGTCTGACTGAGGGAATGATATGTCCCATTTCCTTCTGTTCATTCTGTCAAAGATTTTTGGTATGTACGCAGTAAGCAGTTTTCTGTCATTGTGAATCAATGTGACCAGTTTTGGTGCAAATAAAAGACACCACAGGTGCACTGGAGGGGCAACAGCAAGACAACCCCATAAAAGGGAATGGTTTTGCAGGTGTTGGCCACAGACAATTATCCCTTTTGACTAAATCTGTTCTAGTTCGGAATTTAGCTTAACACTACTGGTAGAACTAGAATGACTCGGTACATGCTAGCCGATGGCGCCCTGACTGTTGTTAGTCATATCGTCAGACCGTACGCTGGTGCAGTGGGCCCTGGCTTCCTCCTGGTGCAGGCCAATGCCTGGCATCATCTAACCAGAGTATGTAGGCAGTTCCTGGATGACAAAGGCATTGATGCCATTGACCGGCCCTCACATTCCACTGACCTAGATCTAATTGACAACGTCTGGGACGTTACGTATCGGCACATCCGACGCCACCAAGTAACACCACAGACTGTCCAGGAGTTCACTGAAGCCCTGATCCAGGTCTAGGAGGAGATCTCTCAGGACATCATCCGCTGTCTCATCAGGAGCGTGCCCAGACGTTGTCAGGAGTGCATACAGGCACGTGGGGGCCATACACAATACTGAGTTACTGTGATGAAATTCTCAATAGTTGGAGTGATTTTAATTGTTCACGTCGATTTTTACTGTGAGTTTGAATACGAGTTTGTATATAAATTGTAAACGTGTTTCTGCTGCTTCACAATAAAACACTTTAACATTCATTCACAGTGTATTCCCCTACCATTTTACCCAATTCACACACACTTGTCTCTCTTACTAATCAAGTTCTGGTGAAGGGTAAAAGGGGCCCTAAGTACACCAGTTAGCTAAGCTAATCCCTGCACCATTTGTACTGATGATAACAAACGGATGGGTCAGTGCAATTATCCCCACAAAACCAAGCCAATCCGGTGCTATTAAGGTCAGGGAATTGGTGTGGGAGGCCCCTGGCTCTGAACCTATGATGCTCATGAACTCTCAACAGCCCAGAGAGCTTGTGATGGGGGACACTTGGAACCTCTCATCCAATTCACATTTGTTCCAATCAATTATTGAAGCCGTCAGCCAATTACAAATGAGAGTATTTGAGTTGCCCAGAAGGATTTGAGTTCAGCTCTCAAAAGACCTGCGTTAGATAACAGTTGGCCATAAATAATTGGCACAATTAATTTAGCATTGTGGCACGCAAGGTGTTTTAATTGTATTGTGCCACGAAACGATTGCAACACTCTTGATTTCAGACAAAATGTAACATTTTATATAGTAAAATCTGTAGGTGTTGGCAATAGTGGAGAGAGCTTTTAGTGAGATTTAAAAAGGTTAAAATGTGTGTTTGAGTTGTGATTGTGATCCCTGAGATTATAAAGGATATTCCTCGTAAAATTGCAATTATGACTTCATTTGAATGTGTAATTGCAATGGCTGAGTGCCTTGTTACACACAGACGAGGAAGGCATGGAAGGAGTTAATGAAAAAATATTTTTCCGTTTGATGTATTTACACCATTGTGATAGAAAAAAGGAATTATTTTGCTTCCTGCCTTTATTCCATTGATCAATCCCACAATCCCTTTCATTTGATGGCCGGATTGACGGCTGAGTAATTTATCTGTCTTCTTTGACTGATCGGCCATAATGGGAAGACATTCTGTCTCCACGTTCCGACTTGGGATAATTTCCAATTTACTACTCATCAACAGTAACCCTGGCCAGGATGTGAGCAAGTAGGAAGGAACGTGGAGAAAAAAACACTCTAGATTTATCTTCAATTACACATGTTTCACATGTAGCTTTAAGATAAATGTTTTTGTACTGTGACAGGCTGTGCAGATTTGGAATCATCTTTAAACCTCTTTTCTCTTCAGTTCCTTTCTATCAAAAATAAAGAAAACTAATAGGTGGGGGGAGTTGGACACGTTTTCGAAATATCTTGAGATTATGGAATGCAGAAAATGATTAGTTCAATTTTCCAGCAAAGTGATGAGGTGTGAAGAAGCCATGCCATATCACAAGGAACCATTTTCATGGAGCTGTGGTTTGTGAACTGGGGTTTGCCAAGTGGTGACAATGCACAGTATTATGGCTAGTTACTATTATGATCTGGGTCCTGTTCTGGAGGCGATCACATTACAGAACCTTCAAATAGACAGGCTTGCTGTAGAAGACCTACGATTGTCTGTAGGATAGGGTTTTGGCGCAGGCTCTATTTATATACAAATGCAATTTATATTACCAAATACCACTCGAGAAAATAAAACAATCAAAACACGACTGGCACCAAGGGCCTCTTAAGAAGTGGCGTGGGGCCCCTCCTGGATATAGCAGGTGGCCTGTCTCCTTTCCTTTATGACCAGACAAGCACAGGTGCAGAAGGTCAGGACCCCTGTCCCCCAAGGGACCCCCTGAGAGGCTTGTGTCTATGATGGAGTGCATGGAGGAGATGGAGCAGAGGGGACCATGAAAACGGCCCTGCAGCGTCCTTCTCAGTCGTTCCATCTTGCCACCTCCTACCAGACTGGCATGTGTATGGAGAAGGGGCGTTCTCCAGCCAAATGACCGCCGACCCGTTTAACCTTCTAGGCGGAGGATTGACTTTGTGAGATGACTCGTGTTTGGGAACTGTTAGGTTAATAAACACATAAGGGGCGCATGCATCATGGTTTGTATGACTTTTCACATGCTTGACCCGAAGATTCACATTCACTCGGAATGTGTCTTTTCCTTGCTTAGAATGAATTAGCTATGCTAGATAAACAGTAAGATTGTACTTTCAAGGCACCGATTGATCCGTGAATGAGGGCTGGCCTCTTTTAAGTTCTTATGGCGACAAAACATTTGGTTTAGTGACAACACACACGACCAAGAATCCTCATAATCAAGTTTCTCTTCCAGGAAAATACAGCTATATTTATCCATACGCTGGTCTGTCATTCCAGTAACGTGAAGTGTTTTTATACAAGCCATTGATTTACTATTGCGTCACATCGGTTCACAGGTTGGAAACATTTGACATGCC
The DNA here is from genome assembly GCA_016801125.1 of Novumbra hubbsi. NCBI lineage: Eukaryota > Metazoa > Chordata > Actinopteri > Esociformes > Umbridae > Novumbra > Novumbra hubbsi. The sequence continues at coordinate 29,863 of JACXGK010003797.1, forward strand.
AACATCTGTAGGACTAAACACACAGGTGCTCTGCCATATGTTTCCATTTAACTGAAGATTGACTCGCTATCAAATTGGAATATCTGAATAACGCTTAAATATTAACAACGCAAACCCACTGCGCCTTTTGCCATGTATGCACGCATTTGTGATTCAAAGCCCCCTCCCCACCCCTTACTCACAAACGACCCCAAACCCACTTGTTTTATTCACATCCCTGAATCCAACCTGCCGGTATTCCATCATTTTGATTAAAAGACCGATTTCTCCAGAACCTGCAATGGGAGTTGCGAGCCGAGCGGCCTATGACAGTTGAGCATTCATATATTTTCATAAACTTTTAACAATGTCAATGGGACATGTGTTCAATCTTAGCCTTTGCCACAGCAAGGCACTCCATCTTTCTTTAGCTCACGACAGAGCATTTGAATATGAGCATAGGATTATTAATGTGCCAGCTCTGATGGCAGGCTTCACGGGGAGATCCGCAAGAATTGGATCGTGGAACAGTAGGTGTTGTTTCTTTAACAGTAGAAGTTTAAAAAATATATATATACAAGCGGTAATTGGGAGGAATACGCATTTATCCCTGGTTGCTGAGAGCGGCTTCGGAGGACCCACATTTAAATTAATTTCCGATTCCTACGACTGAGCCTGTGGTATTAATTTCAACAGGGGGATGTTCTGTTGTCCAACTGGTTATATAACAATATACAGTAAATCATATTGTAGTTCATTTGCATTTCCTTGCGGTGGTGTAATATTTTATATTCATTGTCTTTCCAGACATAACAAACCCAACATCGGGTGTGTCTGGTTTCCGCTTGAATGCAGGTTAGTTTCAGACCCATAAACAAAGGGTTATAAAACTTTATTCTAGGCTGGTGGTGTAGGTTCAGGAGTTGAATACATTACATTAAGGAGTGGGGTACAGCTGCAGGCCAAACAAAACAACTCCCAATAGTACGATTGACTGAGCGAGCGCTCACACAGGGTGCCTCCCCTCTCCGTGCAACTTCACATCCAGCAACTTTTTCGTTGTTGTTTGTCCCTTCCCTCTCTTGTCTGTTTGTTTCCTCCTGGGCAGTCACATACTTTGCCCTCCTCCATCCCCTCTCTCTTTATTCCGTCGTATCAGTGCTTCCTTGTCATAAGAATGAATCGAATTTGTCCCCTTTAGTGCAAACAACAGTAGACAGAGTGGGGACCCGCAGGAAAACAAATCGCCGCCCCGTCCCTGCTGGGGATAGGAAGGTGTGTGTGCGTGCGTGTGTGTGTGTCTGCGTGCATGGAGGCAGATGAGGAGGATGATGTGGCGGATGAGGAACAGGCCCGGGCCAAAGAGGCACCCGCGGTTGTTTATTACCATGCCATCTTCATAGCGCCTGCCGAACCGGCGAGCGTCTCAGACAAATGATGCTAATAATAATAGCTGGCCCCGTGGCAAAAGGGAGCGGAGGCTCCGGCTACCTAGCTGCTCTGACAGCGCGGCCCGGGTCCCGCACCTGATACCGCACACCCCTCCCTTCACGGACACCGGGGTGGGGGGGGTGGGGGGTGGGGGGTGAGGGGCTTCTGGTTGCTCCCTTTGCCGCCGCAACGCCGCATGCACAGCGCGTGTAGGTCTGGAGCGTGGAATTGATTTGGACTGAATGTGAAATTGTTTGTTGTTGGTCTGTTTCTGTTCTGCTTTGCCACGGAATATTCCCTGCCATCGCTTTGTCAAGATTCGCCCGCGCACCTACGGTAGATGTTCCTGTTACACATCATCTGGTCGGCGTGAGCAGTGCACCTTCGACAAGGGTAACGACCGAGCGACTTTTAATTCGCGGCGTCTCTTTCAATCTGAGGAATCAACTCCGCGGGCGCCCTGATGGGTCCTGCTGTGTGACACGTCTTTGATTTCTTTGGAGAGGGAAAACAATTGAAACCAACTAGAAAAGCCGCGATATGGATTGTCCACGCCTGTTCCTCTACATGTGGCGACACTGAGTCTGATAGAGGTCAGGTGGGGTCAAGGAATGGACACCTCCAGTGTTGTCATAAAATCAATTTGTTTGCAAGCGAGGCCCTGCCTCCTGTTTCTCCAGTCCCAGTGAGACGTTACATGGCGAGGAGGGGGGAGGCCTGCGCATCATCCGCCCAACTTGTTACAGTCGGTGTTAAAAGCTTTTTCAACACTGTCATTGGGTGGCTGTTGTAATAACCCTGTCAGGAAAGTGACATAACACCAATCATTGGTGGCATCCCACGGCCCAACCCCGGTGCGGGTGGTAATGGCTTCTGAACAGCGGTGGAGCGCGTTATCGCTTTCCGCCGCTTCCGGTTTCCATAGATATTATGTTGAACCATTCCGACGTTCGTATTGAAATGAGAAATCCACCAAGGAAAAACGTGGCCAAAATCGCTGCGGTGTTGCGCGCAAAGCCGGCACACGCTTCCCAGAAGGCTGTCACATATTCATGTGGATGGATGTTTAATATGTTCGCAAGCTAAATAGTGTACTGCCCCTTTTTTGCAAATATATCTCAGCGTCAAACCGACAGTTTATTTGGAGTGTTATTATTTTTCTAATAAAATATGACACAATGAACACATTTCAGTGTACTTTTTTGTAGTTCTGTAATATGACAGTCTTGGTCAAATATAAGCAATGGGCCAGAACGCACTGTGTAATATGCCTGTCTCTTGATTAGTCCATTGCTGCAATAAATACACTAGAACAGTCTTCCCTTTTCAAGCGAAGCTATATTTCTGTGTGCTACACCTGTGCCATGTGTTATTTCAGAGCCGAGGAGGGTCAAGGATATTGTGGCCGTTCTGGTGCTCTGCAGCCTTTCCCTCACTCTTCACTCTTCACTTGAGTCTATATTTCATCAGTCGGTCTCCCTGGGAGTTTGATCAGACACTGAATTGTGAGGTAGATAATGTAGGACTAACTTATATTGCTGTCTCTTTAGTATTGAGCTGGTCCTAGAATTGCTGTGTCAATTCTGGGTGCTTGTGTGTGTGTGTATTTGGGTGTGTGGGTGTGTATTAGTGTATGTGTGGAGCTGTTTGTCGCTTATGAATAGTTTTTATTGACGTTACCAATGCTATCATTAGCTCAATAAGGCATGTGTGTATCTGAAACACAAACAACACCATAATATACGTAGCATATTGAATTGTAATCAACTTATTCATAAATTTAGTGTCTTCCATTTGCCTTTTGAAGAGAAAGAGCTGCTGACAGGAAGGTTTTTCCCTTATTTGATCTTCATTTCTTCGGGCCCAAGCTGATAGGTGGTGGATGTACCATGGATCATTGAGATTGTATCTCAAGTACATCCAAACTATATAAAAGAATTAAACACATTACATTGGAATTGACCATTAGAGCTCTGGAAATGCATTTTTAAATCAGGGTATCATGGTTTGACACACAGACGCCATCATTTAGGGGACATCATTTAGGGGACGGCATGTTAGTATCTTTTAGTAACGTAGCTTGTGAGCGTCTTTCAACAAAACCACAAAGTTCCAGAAAAAAAATATATATATTAATTTGTCACTCCAAATATCCTGTCCTAATTTTCATTTTAAAAACACTTTCAGTGAACAGCAACTGTTCCGGACAAAAACTACCTGCATATACCACAGCCTCTTCGAAAAAAATGACAAGAGTTACGAAAATGTTACTTTGCTCATTTACTCAAACTATCCGCGCTCTACATACGTTTTCGTAACTCTTGTCATTTACTGAAGACTTTTGCCAAAACTGCATTCAATGAGCCCTATTCATGGATGGTTCCTCAACACCGGCCACATCGTTGCCATGGTCGCTGACATGGTGCATGTGAGTATGTCACTATGCATGTGTGTAGTGGGGGACTACATGTAGTTAGAATGGCTATAATTAATAGGTATGTATTATTTATTCATGGACAACAGTTTGATTTTGACCTGTGAAACTGATATGAAACTCGATTATCTAGTTATACTGTTTAGGTTTCAGACAGAAATTGCCCCTGTGTTTGGTGTCCCGAAGGGAGACAACGACTCACAATACTTCACTTTCCATCTGCACATGCCAATGGAACTAAAAGGACTGGACGGGTAAAACCTGATGTTTTCTGTGAATAGAACTGGGTATAATACGTTCAACAGTCAGATATCAAGTGATGCACGCAGACGATGTTCAACCGTTCAAGAGAACCAACCGAAACAGTCGTTTTCTTTATGCCAAATTAGTAAAAGAAAAAGTGTAAAATGAAACATGTCCGTCCAGTGTTGCCCTACAATAAGCAAAAGAGCATCTAGATTTATGAGAGAGAGGAATGTTCTTATTAAATACTCTGACAGACAATCTTTTTGAACAAAAGGAACAATATGGTCGCTCTCTAAGGAAGACCTAATGATGGCGTTCAGAGCTGGAAACAATCCTTTCCTGGTTCAGTCATTTTTGTTTTTAGACAATCATTTCTATCACCCACAATGGCATTTTATGAGGAGTCAAGTTAATTGTATTATAACAAGCTAATATGACAACATGCACAGTGTCTTTTGGTCAAGTTCAATGGAGCTCTTGGTCCAGTTCAATGGAGCTTGGTTATGGCAATTCAGACTATGAAAAGTGTTTTTTTATTCCCTTCTTATTCCTTCTTTTTAAAGGCTCGATGCAATTAGAGAACTGGAAAAAAGAACTAGACAAAATGGTTCTTTGTTAATAGGCTTAACTGAGCATGTTCATTATGACTAGGGTGTATTTTACAGAGACAATCGGAGGCATAATACTTCTGGAGCTGGTTCTTTTGAACCACCAAGGCGTGCAGTGGTTATTCACGATGCATTCCTGAGACCGTGGGTGAATGGTTTGTTGCTTCCTCTCTGTCCCACAACCGATTCTAATTGTTATGTTTCCATAGCTGTGTATATCACATCACATAGTTTAAAATCTTTTTTTAGGGATTTAGTTTTTTATATATATATGTGTGTTTGTGTGTGTCGGTGTCTTTGTTTACATTGCGCAGTAGACATTAAAGGAGTATGGAAAACAATTGTTGTCAGGTCAATTGTCAATAGGGTTGACTCTAGCCATCTCTGTGTTGGTCTGGAGGTGATAGGCAGGGGCTGACAGCAAAGGTGCCCTCTAGACATCTCTGCGGTTTAGTTTTGCCACCAATTAGAGGCAGCAGCCCTGTGCTGCCTCTAACTGGGGATCCTATTTAAGGTCCTGTTATACCACACTCAGCTCATTGTTTTGGTTTTGCACTCTGTTTACGGTTGTGCCGCTTCATGTGTTATGTTGTTAACGAGTAAAAGGAATGACAAACTCCAACGACCTTGTGTTCTCCCTGCTCCTACTTCCTGTTGCCTACTCTCAACCGTGACAATTGTGTATGAGAACACAATGTTATTTAATACTCTTTCATTTTCGAGTAGGTGAACGACTTTAGAAGCTATCAGTCCAGTGATCTTATGTTTCCTGGGGCCAACTAATGAATTTACCACACCGTTCAGTTGATTCTCCCACAGTTGCCAATCAGATGTACCTGTGGACATGACTGAACGTGCAAACCTCCATTGTGAGGATAATCCTGAAGCTATGTGTATTTAATCCAATTTTAAAGCCTTAGATATTGTTATGGTATTTATGAGGCCAGATTATCCACTTCATCTAAGTCACACTCTCTTCGGAGATTGGAAGGTGATAAATGTCTGGTGAAATACATTTAAAATGTGAGGACAATGTGATTTTTGGAGATAGTGAGACTCTAGTTAAGGGAACTTGTGGTTTCACTGGATGGACAAAAGGAAGGAGGCACACTGCTTGTCCATCCTCCCAAAGGCGGTGGTTGTGGAAATTGCCAAAGCATTTGGAAAGCAAAAATGTTGTTGTTGTTCTGTGTATATTTTAACACTTTAACACTAAAGCAAATTAAAGCAGTGAAAAACCTTTGGATATCAGTGACCTCTTCACTGCGTTTTTAAGCCTGTGCATGAGCTGGGAGACAGGTAGAAGTTGTTCATGTAAATGCTCCATGCTTTAAACATGATCGTGTTGTCTATTTAATAATGTGTTAATTGTAAAACATGTTACTTAAATAAACCATGATTATATTTGATATTTGCATTTGATGAAGGCTTTTGCGACGTAGCGTTTGTTTGGGTTCCTTAGGTTTGGTGAGTTTGTCTAGTCTGCATAATGGATAACATTTCAGGTAAAATATTTGGGATCGTCTTAATAGGCAGACAAGTTAATTGGTTTTCCCCCCCGTCACCACTTCACTGAAATCCTCAGTGGCCAGCTGTTTTATTGAGGAAGGGGAGTGTATGAGAGAAGAGGAGTCCAATGTGTTCATGTTCATGCCTTATCACAAATCACAAGTGTTCTAGTCTACAAAAAACCTTACTTTACAAGTGTGTTATCTCACAATGGGTCATCACAAGCGTGTTTATTTTATTTCCATTTTAAATACATGTACCGCTTTTAGTTTCATAGAACTGTCAAGCTTAACGACTCTTCACCAGCCCTGTTACATTTTACTCTGATTGGCCTTTTACTGCTTCATTTGTGTACGTCAACAATCCTTTTATTGCCCTCTGGTTGTGTATAAGTGGCATAATACACTTAGTAATACTACAAACTTTGTTTACGAACGGCCAAACTAGGAAAGCGCTAACCTAATATTTACTACAAATTAGTAACTGCTACTCTTACCCCAACTTGGTTTGCTAGGGTGTTTTATATGCGACCCACATTTTCCACTGGGCAGCCTTTAAAAAGTTTCCAGATTGTCTTTGGCAAAGCCTGCTCCCCGGCAGGCCACAATATATCTGTCTACTGGTCGGGATCTGTGGCCAATGTTGATAGAGCCAAATATTTACACTGTCCAACCTAGCCTGTCTCCCCGTTGGATGAAAAGGGGTATTCAGGAGTCACCCCGGGTCCTCTTTCACCCAGCCTGACGCACGGAGAGCCAAGCCTCGAAAAGCCTCCCACCGTGACACAAATGGCCTATACTTAGTCACATCCCAGCCATAAATAACAATATCTGTATTAAAACCTGGACAAATAATGACTTAGTGACGCCCACGTGGCGTAAACGGATCCGCGGTGGGCGGCACGTGGATGGGGTTTGGCTGAGGAGGGGTGCCGTTTTTTCAGTCCTCTTCTCACCCCGTTTCATTATGACTAGGAGGCAGAACTGCTCGTTTCGTTCTCAGGAACAGGCTCGCTGTCAAGAGTTGCGAGTGTTGTGCCAATTGTATTTAGGGTTGACATTGGCACCCAACGGAAGACGGTTGCTAACCAGAAAGGGACACCAGGACAGTTGAACAACCATGGCCACGTGTGTAGCGATGTACATCCCGTTCTGTAGAACAGTTCTGTAGCCTACCTTGATAGCAAATGCATATAGACAATATCTGGCCCACACCTAGAGTACAAAGGGCACTGCTTGTAACTTTTCCCTCAGTGAGTTAGACATGCATGACCCTACGAGGCGAAAGGTCGGGCTCAAAGCCGCGGCTGCCCGGATATGGCGGTAAAAGTTCAAAGGTCCAAGGTACATTAGCGGCCTTAGCTTGACCTTGATCCTCTGCTCATATACAGCAAGTCAGATATCTGCCTCATCATGTGAGCCAAGGGCGTTTACTGGAACCGTAGTGGCAGGCCCCATAAATAACATTTAAGCAACAGTAAATGCCATTACCTCACTACACTAACGAATGCCATATACCGTGGACAAAGAAGACGGCCTTAAAATGAGGCATCGATATAACAGGCTTCTAAGAGGCCATTGATTGTGGATTGGAGCACTGGACAACAACACTAAGCACTTATTGCAACTCACTGAAAACGGTGTAAACATTCCCAACCCTATTAACGCCTAGTTAATGAATTCAACGCCTTTTCACATCAACCAAGGTCGTCCTGTTCGATCCGGTGCTTTGATTTGAGTCACAGCGTCAGTCAGATCCGTGTGACTGTGAACATGTCATGTGAGAAGGAGAGAGGGAAATAACTTTGTGGCTAATTACACAACATAATTCAATTTTGATTAATAATTAATGCCGTGTTTCCTAAGTAAATATCCATAATTAATGAAGAAATCAGAGAGACAGAGAGAGAGAGAAAGAGAGAGAGTGTGTTAATTGGCTTCAAAACTCAAACCTGACCACTTAATCCAGAGAGAAGGTTGACACAGCTAATTGTGGGAGTAATCGAAGTTCCACCCTTTGGGACTTGATGGAGAGATTCGTAAATCGGGGGGAGCATGTGCTTCTGCCGTGTTGTTGTGACGACTCCATCCATTACCTGGAGAGTATCTCCATGGTGACAACCAAATCCTACATAATGCCGATACATATCTAAATAAACTCCATAATGTATATGGATTACTGTGGGGTCAAATACACACTGTTAAAAAAAAATCTGGGAAAAACCTAAATCACACATCAGGGCTTGATTAAGAAAATATATGTTGTGTTATTCGTTGGGAACAAAAGGATGTAACTACGGTCAATGGAAGCCAAAATCTTGGACTGGTTCAGGGCTGGATTCAAACTTGAAAATCTAAGTAAACAATTAAAACCACAGGCTCATAATGTGACTCAGTAGTGTGTATGGCCCCCACATGCCTGTATGCACTCCTGACAACGTCTGGCATGCTCTTGACGAGACAACGTATGTTGTCCTGGGGGATTTCCTCCCAGACCTGGATGAGGGCATCAGTCAACTCCTGGACAGTCTGTGGCACAACTTAGTAGTGTTGTATGCACCCATACATAACCTCACAGAGGTTCTCAATTGTATTCAGGTCTGGGGAACATGAGGGCCAGTCAATGGCATAAATGGACTGCCAGTGCAACCTGAATGGGCTGCAGGTACCGCCTACCAGTAGTGACAAGGACAAAAAATGCAAAACTAGTGAAGAATCATTCAGGAAGGATTAGAAGAGAGCAATCATCTGTAGCCACCAGCTGCAAATGCATTCCCTTTTGGGGGGTTGTCGCTGTTGCCTCTCCAGTAGTTGTCACTTTCCTTTGCACCTAAACAGGTGACAGTAAACATATATATTTACTGTATATGTACGTATGTAAGAAATAAGGCACAAATGTGGTATTGTACATGGCCAATATACCACATGTAACACCTGTTCCTAGGCACAACGCAAGGCAAAGTACATGGACAGAGATCCTTGGTATTTTGCCAATTTAGCATGAACCTCAGAGATTCCTTATTGCTTTTACAACCAGGTTACCAATGCAATTATATACAGTCTGATATATCACTGCTCTGTGCCAATCAGCATTCAGGACAAAAACCTCCCATGTAAATGTATACACCAAAGCATATTGACCAGTTGAAGCATGCATCAAAATAATTTACCTTTTCTAATGCTAATGCTTTTCTAATGCTTAACCATCATGTAACTTTGCAGGAGGATTGGAAAAAGTAACTTTTTTGCAACCGAAGAAAATATTTATTATTTGTATAAACCAGGGGTCTCAAACCGGTTCCACGGAGGGCCGAGTGTCTGCAGGTTTTCACTCTTACCTTGTACTTGATTGATTATTAAGGTCACTGATTATTTAGGTCTGAACCTGGAACCAATTTACGGGACAAAACTAAAACCTGCAGACACTCGGCCCTCCGTGGAACCGGTTTGGGACCCCTGGTATAAACCCATGCATAAATATATCTCACCTCAGATCTGAAGTCTGCTGTCTACTCAGATGAAGAAATGGATGATCAGTATACAGCCACATCATTCAGTTTACAGGAAAACTGAAAAAAAATATTATTGAGAAATACTATTATGAAACACAGTAACACACAGTAGATTTTCAATAATAGATGTTAGCCACAATTGTTTATTTATTCCTCTCAGGAAACACATTCCTTTTTTGATTGCTCTAGAAAGATTATTACGTCCCACAGCCATTTATTCTCTCCATTACCAAACACAAGTGTCCTTGAAGTGGCATTCTTTTCATAACCCTTCTTTTTGTGTCAAATCATTTTTTTTATTGGACATTTTTGTCATCAAACAAGATTTATTACCGGCGTACTTGTGAGAGTGAACCTGGCTGAAATTAGAATAAATTTCTTTCTGACACGAGCATTTAAGTGGAGGGCTGTGACCTTGTGGGCATCTCTCCGCTGGTGGAACAAGGGCCACGTGTGTCCGTATGTTCCAGAGAGAGCCTGTCTGTGTGTGTGTGTGTGTGTTGTATGGGTGGACATGGAGTTGGACCATGTGTGTAAGAAAATGAGAGAGTGTGTGTGTTAGTGTTTGTGTGAGAGAAACTGGGTTTGTGTTAGAGGTCCACAGGGGAGCAGCTCAGGGGAACCTTCATCACTGGCCAGGATACAGAGCCCAGGCGGTTTATCTACTTAGCAGTGTCACCTTCAAACCCTCCAGCACTGATGTTGTAGCTCAGAGGTGGGCAATCATTTTTGCTCAAAGACTACATCAGAAATAGTAAATTGAGCTGAGAGCTAAAAGGATTTATGTTCTGACTGCTTTCTTTATCAAAAGTAAGTAAGAAGCTGTAAAAACTGGCATTTATAAAAGAATAGTTGAGTCCATTTTTGTTTATATATATTTTTAGAGGCTAGGTATTAATTTCTATTAATTTAATAAGTACAATATATCTAGCAATATCTATAACCCAACAAAGATTTAAGGGAATGTTCAGTGGTCGGCACTGGCAAAACATGATGTTCTTCATGTTTGAATACCTTGCTGGCTGGCTAAGTTCATATTTTATTCCAATATTTTTTGGCAAGTTAGCGTATGTTAGCCAACACTTTAAGGTTGTCAATATTAGCTGATTCAACCACAGCAACTTTTGGAACACCAATGTTATATTCATTATTTCCTTGACTCATTACCGTTCGTTATTATTGTTTCAAAGTAACAGTCACTACAAAAGTTTGGCAAACTGAAATACGGACAACAGCACCGGCCCCAGTGGTTCTGGGGAGATGAGCACCACCACTGCCCCATCATTGGTTCCCGGGCCCCTTAGCCGGACCTCCCTGTCCTGTCTCCGTGCCCGGCTGCCCGACTATTAAACCGCGGATTCTGCGGAGCCCCGGGACTGACTGCTGTCCGGGGCTTCCGTGCCACCCCCCCCCCCCAGGCACGGAAGCCCAGTGACTCAAGGGTAGCCACTCTAGAGGGGAAACCCGTGGAGGTTGAATTTTAATTGTTTGCCGTCACCAAAAAAGGCTGAACCATTTAATGAAAAGTGCGTCATTAACACCTCACTGAAACAAAGGTTTAGAGAGGATATGACACTAAATCCTCCACCGCATCAAACTAGCATCACTTTGGTCACAGCAATGAGGGGGAAGGAGATATTTGTCAGAGAGATATTTGTCAAGTTCCAAATGAGGTTTGCCTTCCTTATCTAGCCCAGCCCCTCCAAACTGTAGAGATGCAAGGGGGCTGTGTTGAAGGCCCTGGGAGCCGTTAGGATTAACCTCTGTGCTCAGGGACACAGTGACTTGTTTATTTTCACCTTGCCGGTCAGGATTCAGTCTAGCAACCTTGTGGTTGCTGGTAAGATTGCACATGTGGCTTTGCCTCCCGGAAGTCCATTATCCACTGGATCGTTGTAGAACCGTGTGTAACCCATACAATAAAGTATCTTGAAATAACTGAATGAATCAAAACACAATAGTTTAATCCAAACGATGACACTCATTTAAATCCTACCACCACAGGTTACAGACCTAGAGCATTGAGGTAGAACATGGGGCTGACTTTAGACACTGTAGTTCTCCGGGGGTATCTGACTTCCTGTTGTTTTACCAATAACACTGAATAGACATGGCTGGGCTTGAATGTTTCCTTGTTTCAGTAAACTGGGTGTTGCTGTGATATTAGGCATTGCATCAAATAAAACTGTGGGGAATAACAATTAAAACAAGCCAAGGTCTGAAACGGATACTGTAGCGTGCTGCCTGCTTATCTTTCACTGCCTGATTTACAGTTTGGATGTAGCACAGCAATAACAACAATTAATATTTAATGTTTAGAAATATAAGTATCCACTTGCTGTTTGAAAAACACAGTATCACTCTTATGGCCAGTAAGAGATCAGAGAGGAGATGGGGGTATAGCCAGCTTGTACAGGCAGCATGCAATAAATGTCTCAATCCCTGGGAAAATTACAGCTTTAAAGTGCCCACCACCCCCACCTTTCAAATGAAATATTTAGCACAAAACTCAATGTTTTATGGCTCTAATGCAACAGACCTAAGAGAGCCCCTAAGCCCCTAAGCTCTCTTTATTTATGTCTCATTAAGCTCAATCCATTTCTGGATTTTGGGTCTGTTTTTTTTCTGAGAACCTGTTCTTTAGGATTGCTTGTATGTGCCTGTTCAGAAGTCAATTAAGAGTTTGGTGTGTGTTCTTGGAGGACCCCTGCTGTGGTGTAGTTCTGGTACTGTGTGACATATATGTAGGTGTGGCATTTAGACATACTATACATGTTTCATGTGGGGTATACAAAACCTACAAGAGGTACATCAGCACACCCTAAAGACTGACATCCGTGGCCTAAATCTGGAGAAGGGGGACCGCAGCAGAAGGACCTGGAGAAGGGGGA
>JACXGK010003798.1:0-32087 GCA_016801125.1 Novumbra hubbsi
TGTATTGGCACAGTCGCCGGTGTGTATTGGCACAGTCCTGGGTGTGTATTGGCACAGTCACCGGTGTGTATTGGCACAGTTGTTGGTGTGTATTGGCACAGTCCCCGGTGTGTTTTGGCACAGTCGCCGGTGTGTACTGGCACAGTCCCCGGTGTGTATTGGCACAGTCCCCGGTGTGTTTTGGCACAGTCGCCGGTGTGTATTGGCACAGTCCCCGGTGTGTATTGGCACAGCCGCCGGTGTGTATTGGCACAGTCGCCGGTGTGTATTGGAACAGTCCTGGGTGTGTATTGGCACAGTCGCCGGTGTGTATTGGCACAGTCGTCGGTGTGTATTGGCACAGTCCCCGGTGTGTTTTGGCACAGTCCCCGGTGTGTATTGGCACAGTTGTCAGTGTGTATTGGCACAGTCGCCGGTGTGTATTGGCACAGTCGGAGGTGTGTCGTCGGTGGGAAACTATCTTGAAAGTTAAAAAGGTAGCTGGGAGTGAGCCCAGAGGACACTGGAGGAGCAGACTGGGGATGCATGGTGCTTTTATGAAAGGGTGACAGAACGCAGGGGCTTAAAACTCACACAGGCCAGTGCGATTTATTCCACCAGCCACTCATTCTGCGATTAGGATGAAAACATTCATCAATGTTTTTCTTTCTTTCCGTTTTGTTTTCTCGCCCACATCAAATGTTGCCCCTAGCCGATTACAGTCATCCATTTCCCGTCTTCTAACCCTTTGTTTTGGTCGAGGGGTCTATGTGGTTATTTTTGGGACGTTTGCTGTTCTCCTTGTAAGCATAGGTTGTGTCTGTCCTGGTCTGTTGTCTGACTGGAGTATTCTCACCCGAGAATTCAGAGCAAATACATTAATGAATTACTAATCTTTGCAGATGCATGAATCTACATATCAATGTAATCAGTGGATGTTGTGTGCTTGGCTATTTCCAGCAGAGGGGCTGAGAGGCTGTCAAGCGTGCAAAGCCTCTCTGCATATATGCTAATCGCCCTCCACTTCCAATCTCAATATGAACCCCTCTGAAATGAACTTAGGAAAACACTAGAGCCCTGTCAAATGTTCTGCACCTTGACTGAATCTGTGCTAGCGCTCTATCGACATGGAGTCGCACAGCATAACAAGAGGTGTCTGGGTTGGGTGACCAGAGATGGCTTGTAAGGATCTGTGAAACCCCAGTCCCTCTCTTTAATCAAATCTTGCCGTGACATAGCAGATACAGCACACTGTGGTTACTTCAGGCTCAAAGACTTAAAGACAGCCAGTGTGTTCTTCAGCCCAGAGGTATGATAGGCTTAAAACGCCATGCCAAGTAGATAACCGTTTTCCACTGCAAGTCGTAGGAGGTTAACACGGGCACTTTAGGAATATGCAATGGTCTTTTTTTAACAAATCCCCCAACTTTTGAAGATTACACATCCTCTAGACATTAGTGACGAATTCAATCTACTCATTCCCCACTGCCACTGGAATTGGTTGTGTGAGACAAGTTCTTCCTGTGGGGAAAGTTAACTGAAATATTATCCCTGTTTGAAGTTCTTCGTTTATATTTAAAGCGGGGACCATATTAAATCAGATCCTGGGCCGAAAATAGCCCACAGACGGCATGTTTGATACTCCAGTGTTTTTTATATTATTTACACATTTGTATTTTTTAAATATCGGTATTGTTTTGAAAACACTATTAAATATGTTAGCATCTGGCTCGTATTCCCAGTTGATCAAAACCTGTTTTCTCAGTGAAGAACCTGACTGTAAGCTTAGCTCTGTCATGTACTTGCTATACACCAAGCTCCCTGCAGATGGTTTAGAATTAGCCCCGTTTAAAGAAGGGGAATCTGAATACACACAAGAAAATATATATATTTCTGCTAATCAGAAGGCAGTCCCCAGTGACCTTCAGTTTGTTCTAGCTCGTCTTGCCTTTTGTCACAGCTTATAACATCTCCCCAATATGCCAAGGGGCTTATTGAAGAGTCACTGTAGATTACAGCTCAGGTCAAACGCTGGCTGCAAATGAGGCCCAGAAAAACAGCCACGAAAACTGAACCAAAAAAAGAGGAAAGCAGGGTTCCGACCACAGGGAGGACGGAACCCCTCGGAAAAAAGAACAGCTAGGTGACCTATCGTATCGCACCTCAATAATGATTTCACGGTTTTATTTTCCTATCCCACACGAAACAACACTATAGCGCGTCGCATCCTGGGGATATCTGTAGGCCTAGGGTGAGATGACAAAACGTACAAGCGCCGTCGTTATGGAACTATTTTGGGCCTCCTCAGACGTACAGGAAGGAGCCGCTCATGCCATCTCTGGCCGTAGGGCAACGTTCCACATGGTGAGACAGACATGCTTCTCTGAATGGATGTCACGCACACTCTGAGGGTCTTCTGCCCTGATACGTGTCGCAGATTGGGGGGAGGACAGACTCTCCAGCAAGGCTTCCTTCCCAATAGGGTGACATTCAGCCACGACAGATCTCCTGGGTTCGTGATACATGACAAAACATTGGTTTTTGAAGCGGTCCAGCGATTTACAATATGCTACTGTGTGATCTGACAGTTTGCGGCCATTCTTTCAAAAACCTGCCGGCGGCGGCAGATGGGACGTTGGGCATTCAGCGTTTCTCTGCGAATATCATCTAGATGGAAACGACCCCCTCCCTGACCCACGATGCATGCCCCAGCCTCGGTTTATGAAGAGTAGATATCGACTTGGGTTAACAACATTGCCATTGGAACACAGGACTGATGATTGCTGATAATGGGTGGATATTTTGAAAAGCATCTGTTTCCAGCTACAATAGTCATTTAAACATTAACAATGTCTACACTGTAGGTCTAATACATTTTATGTTATTTTAATGGAGGGAAGAAAAGGGTTTTCTTTCAAAAACAGGGGCCTTTCTAAGTAATCCCAAACTTTTGAACGTAGCGTATATACACTGCTCAAATAAATTAGCACATGTAATCATCACAGCATAACACCAAGTCAATTAAACTTCAGGGAAATCAATCTGTCTAGTGAGGAAGCATAAGCCATTGCAAATCAATGTCACATGTTTTGATGCAAATGAAAGTGACAACACGTGCACTGGTGAGGCAACAGTAAGACAACCCCCAAAAAGTGAATGGTGAATGCAGGGGATTCCCTTACCTGGAGACCACATGGTACCAGGATGCATTATGGGAAGAAGGCAAACCGGCAGAGGTTGTGTGCTGCTTTGGGCAATGTTCTCCGAGGAAACCTTGGGTTCCTGCCATTTATGTTACTTTGACACATACCACCTACCTAAGCATTGTTGCAGACCATGTACACCTTTTATAGAACAGTCTTCCCTGATGGCATTGGCCTCTTTCAGCAGGATAATGCACCCAGCCACCAAGCAAACATGGTTCAGGAATGGTTTGAGGAACACCACAACAAGTTCAAGGTGTTGACTTGGCCTCCAAATTCCCCAGATTACCTGGGGGATGTGCTGGACAAGCAAATCTGATCCATGGAGGCCCCACCTCGCAACTGATAGGTTCTGCTGCTAATGTCTTGATGCCAGATACCACAGCACACCTTCAGAGGTCTAGCGGAGCCCATGCCTGTAAGGGTCAGGGCGGTGGTAAAACAGGGACCTACACAATGTTAGGCAGGTGGTCATAATGTTGTGCCTGACCAGTGTAAATATGCATGAATGTAGTATTTCTATTTTCCCCTGGATTGCAGACAGTGTCCAGCCCAAATATGTTCTGTCAGATAACACGATCTTACTGTAAATTCCTGCAGGCGTCTGTGATGTCTCCTCAGTTCATTACCCCCAGTGTGACTCAGGTGGGGAGCAAGTGTAAGAATACACAGGATAGGACATTTGCAGCCTAAACAAACAAGCAAAGCACTATGGGTTATCGCTTGTTGTCTCAGATATGAATTCAATGATAATTCAACACACGTCACATTTTGTTAGGACAAACGTTTTCTGTCGAATGCACATGTTTTTCAGAACCCATTATACATTGTTTGGGCATGTTAACTCCAAAAGCATTTCATTTGCGGAAACCGGGAGCCTTACCGTGATGAAGTAAGTCATTTTGGTGGGGGTGTACAACCAAATTCATCACGAAGGGCTGCAATTGCTGTGGTATTTAGTATTGTTGTTTAACGGGTCTAGGTGAGGTTGTTCGGTCATTTTAATTAGAGATGTTCTTTAGTTATGTTGTACAGTGTTTAGCAGTGATGTTAAGTTATGCCACACAGCCTTGCTGTGGGTACTCTTACAAGTTAAGTTACATATTAGATACATTCACTTGCAATTCCATACAGTATTGAAAAGAAAACCCCCTCAAAATCATAAAGAACACATTGTCCAGATGAGTCAAATTTACCATGGAAAAGTTTCCAGTAAGACACAAAAACACAAAATTGCATTATGTTGTTGTTACCAATGTAGTTTGTGGGTTTTTTCAATGAAGGATGGACGACCGTGTGGCTACAAACTAAATGGGAATGGATTCGTCTTTTTGTCGATTTATTGAATCATTATCCTTGTTAGAGCCATGCACTTTTGTTCCCACTCCACCAATCATAAAAACAGCCAAGTGGTTGCTAGGTAAAAACTCGAAATATTTCTACTCCACAACTGGTTAAGAGATGTTACGCAATGTAGTTTAGTGACGTTTTGTAATGGTGTTAAGTAGTATTATTAGGTAATGTTATTTAGTGGTGTTGTTTAATGGGGTTGTGTAATGTTGTTTACAAGTGTTAAATTATATTGTTAAGATACATTCATTTATGTATTTTATTGTGATGTAGTGTTGTTTAGTGATGTAGTTTATTAGTGATTTTATGTCATGTTTAGTGATTATGGTAAGTAGTGTTGCATGGTGATGTTTTTAATTGATATAAAATGATGATGTTTAGTGGTGTTGTGTGATGTTCATTATTGATGTTGTTTAGAGACGGTATGTGACGTCCTGAAATATCACATACATTTACATACACGTGCACAGTCACATACACGTGCACAGTCACATACACGTGCACAGTCACATACAGTATTGACATTTAATACATAATCACTCTGACTGTGTCATAAGCACTCTCTCACTCCCTCACACACAGACACACATATACGATATACTCCTATACACCCCACCCCGTTTTCCACAATATTTGCCCACTTCCAAACATGCATGCATATATAGAACACACACACAAACCCACAAGCATAGACTAAAGCATGCACTCACTGGTATGTACACTGACTAATGAGTAAGAGGTCGGAGAGCCTTCAGGACAGGCTTGGACTGGGGGCTGCAGTGAATCAGAGCTCTGATGTGGCCAATGCTTTCTACTCCAATCTGTCAGAGGGGTTCAGGGCCCTGCTCAATGATGGCTGAGTAGGACCAGACAGAGCCACGGCAGGGACTCTCCACCGTCCAAACCCTGTCTCCTGGGGCAACCACAGCCCAAGCCCTGTCACCTGGGGCAACCACAGCCCAAGCCCTGTCTCCTGGGGCAACCACAGCCCAAGCCCTGTCTCCTAGGGCAACCACAGCCCAAGCCCTGTCTCCTGGGGCAACCACAGCCCGAACCCTGTCTCGTGGGGCAACCACAGCCCGAACCCTGTCTCCTGGGGCAACCACAGCTCAAGCCCTGTCTCCTGGGGCAACCACAGCCCAAGCCCTGTCTCCTGGGGCAACCACAGCCCAAGCCCTTTCTCCTGGGGCAACCACAGCCCGAACCCTGTCTCCTGGGGCAACCACAGCCCGAACCCTGTCTCCTGGGGCAACCACAGCCCAAACCTTGTCTCCGGGGGCAACCACAGCCCAAGCTTTGCCTAGGGCTACCTCGGGACTAAAGGTATAAATCAGGAGCACACTGGAATCTCTAGGCCAAATTAGGCTCTCGCTCCTGACTGTAGAATGGGAAACCAGGTCAATATTAATAATAATTTAAAATGCATTCTAACTGTACTTAGTTCTTGTCCAAAAGAAAACAATTATTGTAACATGCATTTATTGTAATATGCAAATACAAATTCCTTCCGTTAATTGTCGATAATATAATAAATTATTGTAATAGAAACCAGAAACTTTATGCATAGTATTTAAACCGTGGCAGGCCTATTTGTACAACTTCTGTTGTGGTAAACTTATTTTACTAATAAACAATGAAAACAAATATCTAAATATCCTTGTTCAATAATTTACAAAAACACCTAAAACATTATGCATTTTATACTACCATTAGCTGGCCCTTCCTTTGGTTTAGTCTTTATTAATTCTATTGAATAACATTTTCAATATATTTAATAGTAATGGTCATGGGCAACTCATACTTGAGGTCTGTAGAATTGTCAATGCACTTCAGGCTATATTTCAGCTTTTTTAAAAGATGCCTGTTTTCTTCTAGCTTCTCAGTAATGTTTTTGCCGATTTCATACCTAATGTTGACCCTCAAACCACCATATGTGACGTATGTTGGGTTAAGCATACAGTTGCACCCCTGGTACAAGATTTCCAAAAGACTACAACTCTGGTGGGACAGTACTTGCTGGTTTGGCCCAGTCCATCCCTCTCAAACTAGCTAAATCATTTTAGATTACGCAATTGCTTGTCATCATGATTTGAAACTCAATCAATTTAAAATAAAACAACGTACTCACAAATTGCATTTGGACCTAACTCATTCTTTTGGACAGGTTAACAAGTTACTTATTGAGATCAATAGCAAATAATATTTATTTTACAACATTTACTGTTTTTGCTAACTGATGTTAAAACAGCATTTGATTTGAGTCTTGCTTATAGAAAGCAATGCCTGTAGGAATTAACTATTGATACCTGTAGCTAGCTATATTTATTGAATACAGTACGCTTGAAATATGGTCCTACCTAAAATATTGAGATCAACCCCCTTTTCACACTACAATATGATGATATGTTTAAAATGGCTTCCCCAATATATTAACTAAGTTGGACAACACTGTTTTAAATGGGAAAGAAAGCTTTCAGCGCATGCTGCATCTCACAACTATTTAATAACCTCCTCATTTAGAAAGTGATTTCCACTGGAATGTGTAGAAATACTCACATAGGTCCTCTTTGGTCTTGGCCCTGAAATGTACTGGTTCCATTCTGATCCCAAGGGTTTCGAGGAATCTCAGGCAGCCCGATCCAGACCAGTGGCCAGAGTGACCAGTCATGATTATATGTGAATAAGATCGTTCTACATTGTGCTGAAGAGATGTTGTATGTTAATGCTAAAAATAAATCAGCGCTATCATAAGAACATAGTACATTACTGGGTGAGCCACAGGGAAAGTGCCTATATAAGGTTGCATTGGGCTCCTGGTAACCTCCCTAATAGGCTTCCCTTTGCCTGTTATCATTTCTGGAGGGGAAAACATAAGCTTTACAATATACTGATGATGACGTAACTTCTTCTTTATGGTATTCAGGTGTTCCGTGATACATGATAATGCTTTCTTTTATATCCCTCTTCTGATCTATAACTATCAATAAGAACATTATGAACATCTTTCTTTAGCTCCTTGTAGACAATGGCTTTCTTTGCAGGATTCAACGTTTCAAGAAAATTCTATAGGAATATCTTTTTTTATTTTGGGTAGGTCAGAATCACTTTACTTGATGTCATGGTGAAAGCTAATTACCTCTGTACATTGTGACTGAACACAACGACAACCTCTGTTATTAAGGGGTGTTTACACCCTTTAACTGTCAATGTCTAGGTATTCAAACCAAACAATGACAAATTCTGAGAATAATAGAAAAATCCCATGTGCAGTCTGAAATGTATGCATCAAAATATATTGTAAAACACATTTTTAGCTGGAAGTCATACCTCATTATCAATATCATAAGTAAGACATTAAAATCAGCAAATGAAAGACATATTAAACAATTTTTGGGAACTCAATTTGGCAAAACAACAGACATATTGCAGCCAGCTTCTTTAGATAAGGTTGATATTTTTAAAGGCGTAAAAACATGACATTATTTGTCTTGATTTCAGCCTTTACATAAACAAAATCAGAATTTTTTTTATGAGTGCGTACACTTTTAAAATCCACGGTAGCCACGTACAAAAATAAAAAAGGATATATCAAAATAAATGAGAAAAAAACTTATAAAAAATGGTAAATAGAAATGTTGTATAATCAAGCCATCTCCCTCTGAGGTGGAAACAGGTCAATCCACTTCCTGTGGGCTGTCAAAAACATTTCCTCGGCACGTAGCGTAGTGTGACCAATCAGGTCTTATCACTCTGCCTTGCCGATGACCAATCAGGTCTTATCACTCTGCCTTGCCGATGACCAATCAGGTCATATCACTTGGCCTTGCCGATGACCAATCAGGTCATATCACTCGGCCATATTAAAGCAGTTCCCTGTCCAATACCTGGATGAAGATGAAACGTACAGGAGCGATGGGCTTCGGACAGATGAGCCAAAGGACAATTTCCAGAGGGTCTATGACTTAGCCATATGACTTTGAATTCAACACATAGGTTTTGAGGGTTAAAGCTAAGGACTCTTAATGTTCTGTGAAGGGGATCAAACACATTCCCTCGAATGCTTAGCAGATCCTTTAGTTTGACAAAGCTGACACTTCCCAACTTTAAAGTGAATCCATGCTGCTTGGCCTATTGCTGTAGCATGCTAAAGAAATACTGCCCCAGGGTTAATGGTAAACTGAATTTGCAGTATCATTGGTTTATCTCGTTGTGGCTGTCTAGTAGTGCCCTGTACATTTCCGGTATTATATATTTTCTTATTTCTGAGAGTCCATCTGAATCACGGACTTGGGAGGAAATGTCTATATTCTTGCAGTTTCTATGTCCTCTGGCGTCCTCGCTGCAGAGAACGGCTGCTTGCACTGGACATTGGGGGTTAGCTGCCCTGGCACACGTTCATTATCTCAATCCACACAAGCTTCAGGAAGGGCACGGACTCCCAGACTAGCGTTTCATGCTGCCTCTCTGTCCTCCTCCTCCACTCTCTTTCTCCCCTCTTTCTCACCCCATCCTGTTCTCTCGTTAGCCTCTCCCATGTATCTCCCAGTGTCGTCTCCCCTGAATGATAAACCTGTGGAGAACGCAGGCAACGTAAAGCAGAAGCACTAGGCCCAAGAGGCTTTTTAGTGCATCAAAGCGAGACAGTGAAGTGTCTCCTGTCTCTCTCTCTCTCCCTCTCCGCAGTCCTTAAGGAGAAAACGTTGGCCATGTGAATACAGGGGAGTACCAGTGTTTGCCCGTGGGCTCACAACGGGTAAATACCCCCAAGTCTCCGGAGATGGGCCCTGTTGCTGCTAAGGACCGGGGGTCAAGAAGGCCCCATGGGAGGTCTAAGACATCGCCGTCTGATCTGCATCTCGTCTCAACCTAGCTGGCTATCGGGACCCTTAGATGGATTCCCCTCTGTTTGGTTTCCAACATGAAGGGGAGGGGAAGTGCTGGATATGGTAGCGGCCCTCTGTGCAGCCGCAGCCTGGTGGAAACAAGCAGTGGAGGAGGAGAAGAAGAAATGGGAAAGGGAGCGATTTTCTGTGGCGGATTGTTCTCTTTGATCTGGAGCGCAGTGAAAGGAGGCCATTATGTAACCGCTTCCCAGGCACACATGGCTCAGTGTGTGCCTCCCCGAGAGAGAGAGAGAGAGAGGAACGGGAGAGACAGGAGACAGTCAGACAGCAGAAGATGGAAGACGTTTGAGGAGCAACGTGGCTGCTCGCGCACAGGCGTTGGGTCACTTATTAGGGGCTGTGCAGCAATGCAGCTGTAACCTAACAAGTCTAATAATGAGGCATGAGAATGCCTGTTAGCCATGCACCTCCCCCCCATGCCTGAGTACCACTGTCTTCACACGGCATCTCTCTCTGCCACTGTCCGAACCAAAGGGTTTTCAGAATGTGTCATCACATGTGGCGGCTCCGGATACTGTAGAACGGGAAACACCCGGCTATCAACAACCACAAACACATCGACTGACCACGGTCGTTTGTTTCACCTGATTGGGAACGAGTCGATATCTCGGGGTGAGAAAAGGTAGAATTAATCATTCAAAATCGGGGGGGGGAACACGGGTGTTGCTCGAGACCCGTGGAAATGGCCCTTTCTAAACGCCATACGATCCATAAAGCTCGATTACCACAGGCTGCTAATGGGCTTTTCCGATGCAAGCTACAAAGGAGGTCAGTGGTGTACAGTACGCCAAGCTGAGACAGCTTTCCAAGTGGGATACTGGAAGTATTAATAGATCCTGCCAAATCAATGACGCACTCGCGCCAAACAGCGGGGTTGGCGAGGGGTTGGCGAGGGGAAGCTGTCTAAACGGGACAAAACGCCTTGGGGGAAACGGTGACTGGCAGACTGCAGTGCAGGGCGGTCTGCGCTGCCGTACTGCGGAGCGGGGTGGTCTATGTTGGCGTGCGGCCTCTGACGCTGAGGCGGGCTGACGGGTCCCGTTTCCTTCCATCGGAAGGCCGTTATCCGTAACGACCGCACTAGCCTTCCCCCTCCCTCCAAGCCGACGAGCCCCCTGACGCGGCCGCGGAGCCTCCGGCACCGCCGGCCCGGAGCAGGCAGAGGCACAGACCCCCGGTCCAGGCAGACCACTGAAGGTGAACCCAGCACGCGTGGCACGGAGACGGCTGGTCAATCATCGCGCTGGATCTCATCAGGGTTGCCAGATGTGATTGACGGCACACCGCACAATTGCCCATGGACTCCACTATGACAACGCCCAAAAGCACCTAATATTTCACCTACAACCTTTTTTTACATACAAATACGGGTAAAAACGTCCCACGTCTGCCTGCACGCTGTCATAAACGATAGCGCAGTTGTTTGCAAAAAAAACGTCCAATCTGGGAACACTGCTCCCGGTACAGTGTCCCGCCCCCATCCCCGTGCTTGAGAGCCGTGACAGGGGGCGCTGCTGCGGCCAGGATGACGTGGCCCGTAATCGGGTGTGTAGGGCTGTCGACTCAGGGTGCATGATCCTGCCAGGATGACTCAAGTCTGCCCGTGAGCCGCTTCCTGCGCTCGTGTGTCTACTCCGGTCGCTCGTACTGTCTATTTTAGACTCCCTGGCCCAGGGACGGGCGAGCATCCTCACGGCGGAAATCCACAGGAAAGAAAGAGGGTGTGGGGGGGGGGGGTGATGTTCAAATAATCTACAGGCAATTATGCAAATTCCCCCTACGTGGTGCATTCGGGGATGTAGATAGCAGCCCTACATGCTCATCAGCCACAGCAAATTAGGAATTATGCAAATAAATCTACATCAGCCCCCTTTGCACACGTACACATGTGGAATACTCATAGTGCAACGCGTGTGACACACGCAGGGCACGTTTCTACATTTCTGAGGGACTCAGTCCATCAAATGGAATGAACCGCCACTCGGTTGGCATTTGGCAAATCGCTCTGAAATGTGTATACATCCGCCGCGGCTGACGCTGGTCGCTTTACATGAGCACCACGCGGCCCATGATGGGGACGGACACACTTGACGGAGAACGTGGGCCGCGCCGTCATAGCAACAGCAGGATGGCAGGGGATGAGGACCGGTCTGGGACCCGGCCTGAAGGGGTAACGATCCTGACCAACACCCTAAGGGTTCCTGCCCGTGTTTCGTGTGACCTTGAAGTGTCGGCCCAATTTAAAACCCGTTATCTGCGCCTGCAGCTGACGTTGCGGGGAGCTACGATGTTGCCATACGTGATGTTGTTGCCATAGGCGACGCTGTTGCCACACGCTATGCTGTTGCCCAACGCTACGATGTTGCCCAGCGCTACGCTGTTGCCCTACACTAAGCTGTTGCCCTACACTACGCTGTTGCCCTATAAGATGATGTTGCCCCACGCTACGCGGTTGCCCTACACTACAACGTTGCCCTAACCTACAATGTTGCCCTAACCCACAATGTTAGTGTCAGCCATTTTTACAAAAATGGGGAAAATGTGGATGTTCTTTTTCCTCTCTTCCCAGTAATCCCAGAGCAGCAGGATCCCTTGGAAGGCTGGGCTGGTGGGAGCCGTGGCATTGTGCTCGTTCAATGGTTGGGTCTAATCTCGGGAAGGCAGGGGTCTGTTGGAGGGTTTTTAGAGACGCTTTGAGCCTTAGGGGCAAGAGCACAAAACAAATCACAGTGATCTCTCTCTCCCTGTTAGATGTGGGTTACAAGAACGGGTGTGGGGGCCAATTCTAAATTGCCAAACTAACTGGAGGGGCTCTGCACAGAACTGCCTAAATCCATCTAAAAATGAGGCCACCGGAAATAAGCCATGGGAAAGACGCAGCTTGAATGTCAAATCACGGACGTGTTTTTTCCGTGTTTTCCCGGTGCCTGACCGCCTGTCATCCTTGCAACCCCTTGGAGCACACAATGAAGCAGGGTTACATGCATATGGAAAAGGAGAGATGGAGAGATGTTTCATTCGGATTAGCTTTCCTGGAGTGATCGAGCACATTGTCTTTGTATGTTCTCTGGGGACTGGAAAGAGTTCAGTAGCCTGTATTGTGGTTTTATACTGCCATCTGGTGGGTGAAGACTGAATGTGCATTGGTTAAAGTCAATTCCGGATCTGAGGCAGTGTTATGAAATTAATATGGGTCTGACGACTATTCTGTGTTCAGAAAAACACGTTAAACCAAACATCGAAAATATTGCATGTATGCCCTTTTTGTTTATTCCTTAAATTACTCTAAATCACAAATGAAACAACCTAAGCAGCATGATTGATCTATTTTGGAGTATAATTAGTGGACATTGGTGCAAGCATCACAGTTGCAAAACAAGTTTGGTAAGAGAGGTTAGTCGCTCACAATTTTTAAATGAGTGATTAACTGTTTGAAATTACAAGTTTGGTTTTCTCCATTTTTGTTTTCGTTGAGAGAATTAAACGTAGCCTCTGAGACCTTTTAGGATAAATGCCCTGTCTTTATGTGTCAGGGACAGAACAAAGTTATCATTATAAAGAAAGCAGTTATGGGAATCCACATAAAACATTTCACTAGGACAGCCCAGGTCAGTAAACTCACAAGAACAATTTTCAGTAAAAAATCAAAAGGCAAAAAACCAACCCATTAAAACAAGGGTGTAACCCAACTGGGACAAAACACTACCCAAATGTTGCCAATGTGACATAACTGTGAGGAACTTGGCCTTGTCAACAAAAGCTTTAAGTCCAATAATGTTCTCACGGGATGTCTTGTGTTACTTCACAGGTTTTGTGAGGTCTTTGAACACTTGAAATAGGCTGGATAACCATTTCAAAACCCTGCAACCATACAAACACAATATAGTTGATAATTATTACATCAATATCAATATGCTAGATTCTTGCAGTTGCAGTGTGCCTTCAGAAAGATTTCAGAAACCTTCCCTTTCTCTTGGTTCTCTTGGTGTCAGACCTTTTTCAAATTCATTAGAATTTATTTTTGTGTCATCAATCTATATATTACAGAAATATTACATAATGACAAAGCAAGTACATTTTGATAAATGTGGGACAATTTATTGAAAATGGAACAGTGAAATATAAAATGTAAGGTTTATTGAGCTCCGATGCAAGGAGGAACAGGGATGAACAGCCAAATTCACGTGTGCAAAGCTGGTAAAGACTTGGTCGCAGCCAAAGGCAGTTCAAGTAAAGTTCTAAATGGACATGAAATATTTCATGAGATATTTTTTAATTTCAGTAAATTGTCACACACATTTAAAAAAAACATGCTTTTTTAGTATGGGGTATTTTTTGTAGATGGCAAACCTAAACATGTAATACATTGTGTCTAAAGCAACATAATGTAGATAAAGTGAAGGTTCAGAACAATTCCCGAAGACAAAAAAGGAATAAACCGAGACATGTTAGAGGCAATTTTGTTTGGTTCTCTTACTGTGGACTGACTGTTTTCACTAACTGACCACAGTCCTCTTCTGACCTTTCTAAAGTCTGCCAACAGTCTGTTGGTCAAATGACAGGGCTGTGATTGGACCAGTCGCTGCAGCACTCTCCAGACATCACTGTGGCCTGATTCCTGACACTCAACTGGCCCGAGACCACACCCTAAACACTTCTCCTTTCAAATGCTCCCTCCTATTCATCCTATAACTCATGAAAATTAGAATAGTATTTATTTTCTATTTACGTTTTCCTGGAGGACATAATTATTCCTCCTTACCAGGAGGCAGAACGGTCGCACAGCTGGAACTAGTTAGTATATGAGGCCACCACACCCATGGGGCCCAACACAACTTTTTATTTGTATTTATTAACTGTAAATTGCAGACGGAGAACTGCCTCTGTGGCTGGTATTAATGACAGTGGGTACTGGTCGAGACGCAAAAGAATTGTCCCAGGTCTGAACCTTCAACCTGAATCGGGTAGTTTATGCAAATAAAACCAATCTGCCCATGATTTCACCAAAGGGATTTAGTTTTTTC
Organism: Novumbra hubbsi; assembly: GCA_016801125.1. Lineage (NCBI taxonomy): Eukaryota > Metazoa > Chordata > Actinopteri > Esociformes > Umbridae > Novumbra > Novumbra hubbsi. Next base: position 14,461 of record JACXGK010003798.1, read on the forward strand.
GAATGAAGTGATTCATTGCGGGAAGGAGGAGCATTTCTTAATGACATGGTCCACATAGAAGGCAGTCAGTATTTGTTCTCCTCAAGTTTTCAAGTAACCTATAATATTATTCTCAAGTTCAATGTGGTTCCATTGCATTTTCCACCTGTACAGACAGTTGTCAGAACTGCGTTCAGTCTCGGAGCCTGTGCTCCAGCTTCTAGAATGATACAGTGCCTGTCAGTTGGCCTACATGATGACATTACTATGGTCAAGAACAAGACTCCTTTTGTTTGATAAACGGCTGCCAAGAATCAATCATCATGCCCTGAAACTACGCCAGGGTCTGCTGTAACAGAGGGTCTCAGCAGGGCCCAACCAGGGAGCCCCTAGCATCAGATCGAAATTCTACAGTGTAAACATTTATCTAATGCTTCCAATGACCACAGGCCCCAATAGGCAGTGAACAACTGAAAAATATTCCCAGAAGAGCAGGTGTGTGCATGTATGAAGGCTTTATCTGGGCCTGAAGAACATCATTGGGTGTAGAACCTGCCTCTAACGCATACAAGACTAAGATTAAACAGTAACACCACTTGTCACTTCCTTGTCTTACCTTACAAGACCAGAATAGTATAAGGTCCAGTCTGGGGTGGAAAGGACAGTATGGCACGTGTCTAAAGCAAGAATGAGATTACAAGTCGACGCAAACTGATGGACAAACCGACATGTGGGTAATATCTCGGGTACTTCAAACTATTCGGTACAAGTAAAAAACTTACATAAAACATTTAGTGCTGATGTCTTCTGGTCATTTATGCTTGTATTCATGCTAGTAGTACAGTACACATCATACATATGGCTCCATTAATCACTGGGCACTTTCATCACACTGCATAATTCATAACTGCATCATCTGTAGCCTAATTAACTAAGTCATATTGGGATGAGTGTAGTGTGACAGCAAGATTACTTTGATATTATGTTATTATATCAATGTGGTTAAAGATTTTTCCACAGCAGTCTCATTTATGATAAATTGTACAGAAACAAAATCCAAAATTATATTAGAAGGAAAACACAGTGAGTGCTGGAGAATTATCAGTAACCCCCCCCTAAAAAACATTCAAACACAACATTGTGATAGAGCATTTTAAAAGTTTATTTTAGAAGATTTCCAAGTACAAAAAAAACAGTGGCATTTTCTTCATGAGAAACAAGGCCAAAAAAAGAACAAACACGTGAAACAGTCTAAGTAAGGCAATGTAGTTTCCCGTGTAAAGACAAGGGAGTTAGTTCCTGCGACTTGTCACTAAGAGGCACAAGCAGTCTAAAACCGATTAAATAACAACGGAACATTACACCCCAAATGATCACTGAGAGTCAACTCGTGATAAGCCCTTAGTTTCCCTGCAGTACAGAAACAGGCCAAGAGACTCTGGAACCTGCAGCAGTAACGCCCCCCAGACAACACGCCAAGAGACTGTGGAACCTGCAGCAGTAACGCCCCCCAGACAACACGCCAAGAGACTGTGGAACCTGCAGCAGTAACGCCCCCCAGACAACACGCCAAGAGACTGTGGAACCTGCAGCAGTAACGCCCCCCAGACAACACGCCAAGAGACTGTGGAACCTGGAGCAGTAACGCCCCCCAGACAACACGCCAAGAGACTGTGGAACCTGCAGCAGTAACGCCCCCCAGACAACACGCCAAGAGACCCTTATTCATAGAAAGACTGGTGTGTTCCTGCACCTCGGACAACTCTGGAAAAAGATCAACTTTTTAGATAGATAAAAATGTATGGTTAAAGGATAATGAATATCCAATGGCTACATTGAGTACATTGATCTGTTTTATAAAAAAAAAATCTCTAAGATCATTACGCGCGGCGCAATGATAGTCTTCAGATAAAATTAAGTAAACCATAAAACAGGAATATGATCGTTTATATAGTAATTTTCAAAACAGTGTAGAATATTGAGTGTATATAATTTTCTCACAAAGAGCTGACTAACACATTCTAAACGTTCTATGCCATTTTCAGGTGACTTAAGGAAATGGAAACCAATTCAGAAAGGTCATACAAATTGCTTTCATCCACATGAACTGAAACTCCATAAAGTACTTTAGATGTTCTGGAGTGGTACTCCCCTGGATTCTGTTCCCAACGTTCCTAACATACAGTTTAGGCTACACTATATAAAACAACAACAACAAGTCACTACTTTTTCCACAAAGCTTAATCTTACCAGAAAAACAACATTAAGTTGGGTAGTAACGGTGGAATGTTCATGCCATCCTCTCAAGACAAGCTTGAGCCAGGCTTTCGTTCAAGGCCAGCCATGATACACATGTACGTCACCGGCGTTTTATGGGTTAATAAACCATTACACCCCCGAAAACAAAGACCGTCCAGTCAGACAACATTGTGGCCTGTCAATTAAACCCCAGATAGAGTTAGTCAGTTTAAAGTTGAAACGAAACTCGACATCAGATTAGAATGAACAAAACACGAAAGAATAACATTTGTGTGAAGATTGAAAACTCCCAGATAGAACTGTTCAGCAGATCCTCAATGTTTACTGTATTCAGTCGTGCGTGCAGTCACATCATCCAGTACCACGTAATAACAATGCATCTAGCCTATTATACTGCATTCAGACAGCCTTGCCAGAGGCTTTGTTTTGTAGATGATGTTAGGATTTAGCTACATATGTAATGAGAAACCGGATACAAAAAAATATATTGATTACGACTGTACCAGCAGTAAAAATTCCTAAGACTGTTACTGACAAAAATAAATTCTGGGGGTAAATATTATAGATAATAGAATAGTATAGAACAAGGCTTATAATAGATACCAGCTATTTGAAACATGCATCTCTAAGCAGAATACTATCGTCATTACCGACTGTATGAAATTAACCAGTGAGAACTAGAAGACAAAATTGGATAAAGCCCCCAAAAATCTAACACCACCCCAAAAAAAAAAAGTCCAGTTCTGGATTGTAAGAGACGATTGAAGTGAGAAACATCAGAAGAGTCTTGATTGCATTACCATTGTTAGTAGTCTTAAGAAGTGAACAAACAACATCCTCTGCTCCATAACGAGGGGGCTAGAAACCCTAAGCTACCTCCATCTAACACCCAACAGTGCAAAACAAAACCAACACGGACACAAGGAAAGTGAAAAGAAGCCAGGGGCATGGACAAAGAGATGGGACAAACCCAACCAGGGTGTTTCATGTGAAACGGCAGGTGAGTTCTTTGGTTAATTAGGCGTGAGGGAGTTCCGACAGGCCAAAGATAATTGATCTTTTCGGGGTGTGTTAAAAAACATGACAATACAAGCCCTAGAGGGACCCTTACATCGATATTACTGCTTCGAGAAAAAAAATATTGAAACACCGGGGACTCAATCGCCCTAACTAAACCAATGTAGAAAAACCCCCCAGACCTGAGGTCTGCCATTTAACAGAAGCGATGGTCTGTGTGAGGCCAGCCGTGATGTATAATACAGCGTTGATCTTCAGCTCTGGAAAGTCCAGCTTGACGATGAATCGGTCTGGGAGGTCAGTGTGATGCCACAGACTGTGGTCGCCAAGTGCCAGCGGGACGGGGACAGGCGTCCGGCTTTCAGGAGTCTGGCCCGTGGGGGCCTCCCCCAGGCCCCTTGGCCTTGATCTTGAGCCAGGTGTTCCCCAGGGCCTTGGCGAAGTGGTCGTCCACCGAGCCGGTGATGGACACAGAGTTGGAGACGGGCTCGGGTTCCTTGTAGTTCTTTCCCAGGCTACGGCGGAAATGCTCCTCGATTACAGGATCCACGGCCGTGGTAGCTGGGATCGCAGAGAGGGGAGAGAAAGGTGAGCGTCAAAGCTCAGAGTTGGAGCCAGGCATTGGTTATGGAAAAGGGGCAACCATTCAAGGGTATGGAAACAAAGGCAATGTCCTTCCGGTGACTAGAAAAATCAAACAGCCCACTACAACGTGCGACAGTGATGTAGAAACCCTCTGAAACAGATACCACTGGGGCAACGAGGAGATGCAATCAATGGCTGCAAGCCCACAGCGCACGTCCACCCCACACTTCGCTTTGTTTTTAAGTATATCAAATGGTTACCATTGGTCTTCCTCTGGTCCACGGGAGGGCTGGGGCTGTGAGACTTGTGGCAGTGAGACAGGTTGCAATTGCGATTGCTCGCCGGAGCACATGTGATCACAGACGGACGATTCTAAAAGACAAAAGCAAAGATCAGCACACTAGACGAGGAACCGTCAAGACGACTAACAAACGCGAGCCGGGATTTTAACAACCCTTGGAATTACCTGCGGTCTGTCCACAGGTCCAGGCAACGACTGCCCGTCCATCCCGGCCGGTCCAAAGTCCAGGCTGTGTTTAGTCAGAGCCAGGGGCTGGTCCATCGCAATGGATGGCACGGTGGCATACAAGTGGTTGCCGTGGTGTCCGTTGGAGGACGAAGGGATGCGCTCCGCAGGGCTGTGTCCGAGGCTCCATGGATCATTGCGGTTGTCTCCGCTGGCGGGCCGGGCCCTTGTTACAGAGAGGACAAGCGCCGCGTTACCCGTGGCCCCCTGGCACAGACCGCCAACCGCTCCGGCTGTTCATAGGCCCCTTTAAAACTCAAACTGGCTTTGATGTCAGGAGTTGGGGCTGCGCAGGCTGTTGCTTTAATAAGGGAGCAAGTATTCCCCGCAGGATTGTTCAAAGAGCATAAGACAGTGTTTACTTAACACACACTCGTGTCTTTGGCACATTCAAGCACAATATTCGCCTATTGCATGTGATACCACACTCATTATCTCAGATTGAGGCTCATTAAAACCAAAACTTGTTGTTGGGATGCATGTGAGATTACAAATGAATAATCAAAATGCATTACTACTACAACAACTAATAAATACTAGTTACAATTAGTAATCAAAATCTAGATTAAATGTAAAGTTAACAAATGGCAGCATGCTTCATAATTTCATATCCCAAAAGTGGTTTATTTTGTTGTAACAATTTGTTGTTACTGTGAAACAGCTCTTGGATGAATGGTCTCAGAACCCTCGTTATGAATTCTCCCACCACATCACACAATAAAAATCTCAGAAGTTATCTTGGGAAAGGGAAGCTGCAAAAAGTAAACATGTTTTTGAGACAACGGTAACCGAATTAGATTTCTCATACCAAAATGTCAGATTAAGCCGAGCCATGAACTAAAAATCAAGTTTCAGAAGAATTTGTTTTGATCCTGGGCCCTGTCTGGGAATTTGGATTTTAGACAACATTATGTCTAATGATGCTTTGTTAAGAGTTGATATTTTGGTGTGATTGTGGCCCTTTCTAACAGTTCAATCTATACAAGTTTATTAAAGTAGTTGTATTACCAGACACAAGTTTATGCTTACAGTTGGAAGTACCGGCTCATTTTGGTCATGTGGTCATTATCACAGTCAATGCGGTCATCCACTTGCTCCTCGCCATACTTCCTTTTGTTGGGGCAGATTGGGGGAGGACCAGTCCTCATGTTGGTCATTGTAGAGGGCAGCGAGGGCGTCCTGGACTCACCTGTGACAGAAGATTCTGCTGTAGAGCAATAAGATTATATATTGCAGGAATCCAGGGTGATCACGCCACAATAATGTATAGGCCAAATGCAACACCAAAATACCTAATTAATACATAACTAACTAGGAGGATGCTTTATTGTGCTGTTGTCCCTGAAGTGTTTGAGCTACCGTCGGTGATAATTGTTAGTTGGAGTTTAACATTGGAGGGTTTACTGTAATCCTTAAATGTTGTTTAGAAATCATTGCAGGCACAATCCTGACATCTAGGAATTGTTTGTTTTACTTAAGTGGCACGGTCGGAATGAATACAATTTGTATTTAATATTAGTTGGGTTGCTAACCCCACGATTATGTTGAGTAAAGGATTGAGGAACAAATAATGGGGGTCAGTCATGGCTACTACTGTAGCTAGCTAAATAGTTAACTAGTCTCTTGACTAACGAGCTGTTTGTGCCATCTACCATCGCTACGCAGATTACGTTACATACTGAAAACGAGTTGGCCTTCTCTCTTACCTTCATAATGTAGTCTCCCAATATTGTTGTTCATTTTGTCCAGGAACTGATAGTTCAACAGGTCCATTCTCGTGAAAAGCATTTACGCGTACTGGCTGTTTGCTAACATCAAAGTTAGCAAAATAGCAGCTTGCTAGCGTCCGTCCTAGAATAACATTCAAATAAAAATAAAGTTCATGTTAGCCAGACAACGCGTTAGCTATATAAGTGATAAAAAAACACATTATAGTTAGCTACATTAGTTAATTTTAATACTTTAAAAACAACTGAAAAATATATATAAATCTACCTCGGTAGGTTTACTGTGTTCACCCTCTAATGGCCCACTTGGCCTGTTAACGTTAAACGGTCTAGCTAGCTAGGCTAACCATCTAATGTTATCTACATTTGTAGCTACCAAGCTAGTTCGCTACTGTAGCAGCTCAAGTTAGCTAAAAAGCTAGCCAACTTTGTCTAGAAAAGACTCAACAACTTGAAGACAATTTAAATAGAAAGCATATCAACGTACACTGTGTTAGAGTCAGAAGTCCAGATCACATTAAAGATAGTCAAAACAAGAAGTGGATCAACTTTCCAAAAATCAGTTTGCTGGCTCCATCGGTATTTAAAATGTTTGCAAACACCGTTTTCAGACAAAAGGGACGTTGCGCCACATCTCCCAACCCAGCTAGACAGTGCAGCTGCTACGCTAACCAAGCTAGCTAGATAGCTAGCTGGCCAACTAACCCTGGTGACTCATACCGAATCTTCTCTCCAACGACCCACTAAATTTACTATAAGGTTCTTTGCGGCAGACACTACAACATGAAACTACACTATGAGGCCACCATGGGGAAGACTTTGACATGCAAGAAAAAAAATCAAACCTTTGTCAACATCACTGAAAGCACACAGACAAACTGTCAGATGTTTGGTGGTGGCATTGAGATTTAATCAAGTGATTCTAGTGTTTCAAACCCGGCGGGGCATCAAAGCTTTCTGAGGTCTGAAAAGCTCCAACCAAAGGGAATAAAATATAAATCACAGTTATAAAAAAAGAAAGAGGTTATAAAAAACGATTTATTTTGAGTGCTTAATATGAATATTTAGCTCCCAATGTATTTAACATTAATAGAGTATCGAAATTGGATTAAAAAACACAAAACACACTGAAAGGCGGGGAAGAATAAGTGGAATATACAAACATGGAGACACAAACACAATAAAATGTGTTAATGCGCTACACACACACGCATACTCACACATAGAGAGTAAGAAATTTAAATTTTTTTCCCCATCCATTTTTGGGGGGGGGGGGGTATTGTTTTGTCTGTAATGTCGACAAGTAAATGTTTTTATTGACATTGGCTTTTTTTGTTTCTGACTCCAGGGAGACTTGCTCCTACTAAGGCGTCAGCAAATACGGACCCAAATAAACAAATCTTTAATGTTGACATTTTTTTCGAGTGTTTTAAACAATGGCGCCAGAACTGTAAAGGGAAAAAACATTGGTGAATGCAGCCAAGTACATTTTAAGACTGTACTGTATGGAAGGAAACTATCTTAATAGGAACCAGCCTCATGGACTTTTTTTTTATAAGTAGTGTGCACCAGAATAGGATCGTTGCCACATTAAACATCCAATATTATTATAATACAATTGACCTATGGGTGGTGCGGCCTGAGAGTATTTTGGATTTAATTCAAATAGAAACTGCATCTTGCTGAATGTATTATTGCTTTTATGAATGTGTTTCATGATGAAGGCGTTTTCACTGTAGAGACCATAACCAGATCGAGAAAACCCGTCAAGAGGTTCAGGCCTGTTGGCGTAACAGCTGAAGATGGAGTCTTGTTAAAAACACATTTTGCTAATTGGATCATACAAATGTAATTATTCTTGTGTGCCGGATGTAACATAGCCTATGAAATGGATGACATTATAGGCTGGACAATTGGATGACCTAGTTATTTAAAAAAAACTGGTACCTATTTTTGCGTTAAAACAACATTGAAAATTACGTAGAAACATGCTAAGAAAGATCAGGAGCATCGCAATCTCTCTATGGCTTGACAATCCTGGATTGAGGTCCAAGTCAGGATTTTTGCCATTCATTTGCAACAATGGTGTCAGCAATTTGCAAGAATATACTGCGGAAGCACATTGACTCACTGTCCCAAAGGAATGGAGCTTGACCACACTTACAAATCTAACATGACCATAACAATCCACCAGCTCAACATTATTATCACCCTACCTGAGAATAGCAGATTTCAAACCCCAGTTTCCATGGCGATACATTTTCAGCCACTAGTTATCATGTGTTATACATTGTGCGACGTATTGCTAAAGCTGTGAAGGAGCAGAATTACATTTAATAACATTGCCTGAAGGAAGGGGTACCTTTTATTATGTAATGTTTGAAAACACTATTCTTTCCTACTGTGATAGTGGCATAAGACACAGCACATTCATCCATAAGTAATATTATTGTAATGTATAGTCAACTATGAATTATTTACCAGCAGTTTTGTTATATTACAATAGGCTGGAATAATTTGTCAGACACATTTTGTTTAATGATGTTACATCAAACCCTCATATTTAATAGGGATTTGCTTCCTTTTCTTAAGTCTACCTTTCTTGCCAGCAGCATGCCAGCTAAAACAGGTTGGAAAGGTCTCACTTCCTCTTCAGTCTCTGTATCCGACAGAACCCGTTTACCTCAGAAGAGACCAGTCAGTAGGGGAAATGGGGGGAACTCTTTGCCTCATCCAGCCAGGTTGCCACTCATCCATTGATATTTGCACCAATCGTTATGATCAAACACAGGCAGAAAAGTAGGCTTAGCATTTCATTTGAAATCTAAAACATAGACAGTATTTAAAGTAATTCTTTCTGAAAAAAAATCTTAGTAATTTAGTCCAAGCCCTGGGGTAATAACTCTTAATACTACTTCATATGTTAGTTAATTAAGCTAAACTGGGCTTGAAAAAATTGCTTTATAACACAGACCTAAGCCATGTCTCATTTAGGATTTAGCACTCACAGTCTACAGTGCCTCCTCCCTGATTCTTGAGGGCCTTCTGGCATTATGAGATATTGACAATATATTGATGCTTTTGAGGCTTCCAGGAGGCCAAAAAGACAATGGAGGCCTGTGCTGGCATTTCTTAATAAGACAGGTTTAGGCTTAGTAATTCAGTTTAGATCTTGTCAAACTAACCTGGTTTTAGTTATACTTCTTCTTTGTTTAATCATTAATCAATTCCTAGACTAATGCATTTTCTTAATATTGACTGCCCAATATGTGCAATAAATTACTTGGGCTACCAGTTAGGCTAATGCAGCAATTACATAGAGGTTTTATATAAAAACAAAAATCTCAATGTCCTTTGTCCTATTCATAGGTGAACCTAACGTATTGACGATTATCTTTCCTAATACAAACCAAACATCTCTCAAATATTACAAAGCACTGTCATAACGCTGTTTCTTTTTCATCATACTCAGTCCTATTATATTTAACCATCAAAGCCCCAGAAAGAAAAAAAAGATCAGTAGCCTGTATGAAAATGAATAAGATGGCATGGCATTATGGGAATTCATCTCTGGCAGCAGATGGAAAACTCCCTGAATCATACATTATGCAGAAATAAAAAAACAAAAATTATGAGGTCATGTAACAGAAGAAGAAGATCGATAATTAGTTGCCACATTTACTGTGTTTGAAACCCCTCCACTAGAAATGTCTACTCGAATTAGTAAGTAAGGCTGCACGTGAGATTCCCTCCATTAAATCGGGTTAAAGAAAGCATGAATGCATCACATGGCAGTGTGATGGGGGGGGGTGACAGCATGCACTGGTGTCTGCAGGGGACGACTGATGCCTCCTTCCCTCTCCTTCTGCAAGCTACACTGACACCAGCCCAATCAGCCATTTTCTCTTTCCATCCATAGAGCTGTATTCGGCACATGCCAGCATAAGCAATGAAGACGCTGGCAGTGTCGGAGGTTTCCTCCTAATCACCACCCTGTGCTCTCCCCTCGGAAACCTCCCTTCCCCCTTTTCCTCCCTCCCTTCCCCCTTTTCCTGTCTTTTTTTTTTGCAGTGGTACAAAAAGACGTGACGCCCGTGTAGCAGTATAGGTTGGGGGAGGGGTGCAGGAGACGCACATACGATACGAGAGAGTAGGAGGAGGGCGGGAGGGGAGTTGGAGGAGGCGGGAGTGGGAGGGAGGGAGAGCGCGAGCCTCTCCTGCAGTCGTCCGGGCCGGCATGGAGGCAGGCGATTGGCTGAGGGGCGGAGCGGCGTCACAGCCACAGCGAGGGGAGCTCTGAGGATGCACGGCTGATCGCGGGAGAGGACACATTCGCTTGGATTTCGCGAGGGGGAAGAGCTGAGCTTTGGACCTGCTGCGCGCGGCTCCCGCTCCGCACATCGATCTGACCCGCGAGTGACGTCGTTCGGCCTCAGCTGTCACCCTCATCCCTCAGGACCCTCGTCCCTCAGGACCCTCGTCCTTCGTCCCTCCAGTCTTCTGAGCCATGAACTACCTGCGTCGGCGCCTCTCGGACAGCACCTTCATCTCCAACCTGCCCAATGGCTACATGACGGACCTCCAGAGGTCGGACCCCGCTCAGCCTCCTCCCCCTGCTACCGCCACTCCGGCCAAGTCCCCCACGCCGGGGACCACACCGCCCACCACATCCCCGGCCCCTTCCCCCGCCCCGGAGCGGAAGCCCCAGCCGCCTCAGTCCGGCGGGTCAGGCTTCTTCAGCTCCATCACCAACGTGGTGAAGCAGACCGCCGCCTCGGCAGGGCTGGTGGAGCAGACCACCATCACGACGCCGAAGAAGTTCAAGATCCTCCTGGTCATCGATGAGCCACAGCAGGAATGGTGAGGCGGCATGCTGAGTGTGGTTGTAGAACAGTGTTTGGGGTTAAATTCATTATCCATGTTTGGCGCTCTATAAGACTGGTTCAGGTGACCGCTCTCAGTTGAATCGAGCTCGTGGTTCAAACAACCTCCAAGTTGAATCTGGCTTGAGGTAAAGAATCTGGCTTGAGGTAAAAACGAAAACCTGTCAGCGCACAGGTCTGGTGTTCATCTGGAGCTCTGCTGATCAGATTTGATCAGGTTATTTACTGCTCTGGGCTGTCTGATGCCAGTGTATGTTGCTCCTTGGACAGGACCCAGAGGCAGCATCCAGGAGATAGAAACCAGGTCTGCTAACCAACTCTCTCATAATGAAGTTACAGCACCAGACGTCTTACCCACGTACTGGGGTGGCTGCTTAGGCTTGGGCCCTGTTTGACACGACATTTTGTCAAAATTACAGATTTGCCTCGCGGATTAGAAATACAATGTATTCTGGTGCTGTTTTGGTATTTTTAGTTCCAGTTTCCAACCACTTGTGAGCACGTGCTAGAGTTGACCTATTTGGGTAAACCTGCTCTCTAACAACACTGCATCAATTCTCAAAAAAGCCCAGTGAATATTAATATGACTGCCAAACGTGCGTAGGGGACACGTGTGTTGATTTTCTTTCAAGGACTGTTTGCGGTGCTTTCAGCGGCGAGGTTTCCCTGTGTGTCCCAATCAATGGGCGAATTCCCGGTCACACGTCCGTTCGTCCATCATCAGACTGGGTCGTTGTGTGGCGAAGACATGGCGGGAGGACCATGGGTGTCACATGGTCTAGTGACAGCCCGGGGTTAACTTGACTTTCTGTGTGCGTTCAGCTTTACACTCCTTCTACAGACACGCTCTTCTCAAATATGGTTTAGAGGTAGAAGCAGATCCCAGCGTGAATCCAACCAGCACACGGCCTGTTAAGGGTTAGGCTTTGCCCGTTAGCGCAGGTAGCTGCCTCAGTGCTCTCCTAAGACCTGCAGCTCTGCCAGAGATGGGGGCTCTCTTTCACTTGCACTAATTGCACGGCAGCACATTTCTTTGTCCAGTATGAGGAATTGCACTGGCGTTGCCAGCGACGGACACCAACTTACATAACAGTCTGTCTGTAGAGCGTCCCACGCCGGACACGTCCTTTCACTGCGTTTCTATGACTTCTCTGAAAAGGGGTGACCGTGTGTTAGATGACGCTGGCAGCTGTTCCACGCGCTCTTCAGCAGCGTATTATCGAATCACGACGGAGTGCTGGCGACAAAATGAACGTGCAGATCTTCGTGAGCCTTTGTTTTCGTGTTTCTTGTGAAGTCTTATTAACCGCAGGTTAGGTGTTCTTGATCAGTGGAGCGCTGAGGGCTTCTTAATGGGCTGTGGTACCTCTGAGGGCTGTGCTAGGTTGACTGCTGTGTACGTGCATCGTTTAGCTCACCATGCAAAATGGCTGCTACTACTACTACAGCAATATAGGCAGAGGGGACAGGTTGCTTTGATTAGCACTCGGGCCACAGCAGACGTATTCATCCAATTGGTGTATGCGTTTAATCTGTGCAAGTTCCATGGGACCTTAATGACCACTCTGCTTGCATTGCAGATACTGGACACGTCACGTTGCATCACCAGTAAGGGAGGCCATTTAGGTAATTGAGATCCAGATCAATCCTAATAAGGTCGTATCATGTGCTTTTAAAGGATGCCGTGTATTTTGTCTCAAGCTCCACATGACAGCAGACGGTCAGTGACTGGGAACATCCATTATTGAATAGATCAGCGTTTTAAACCGCTAACAATAATACCACTAATAATGTCATACATCAAATGCCTGGAATATGTCAAAGGTCAACCCTAAGACATCAGCATGAATTATGTAACCTTCATCACACAGTGCTAAAACAACCAAGCCGGATCCCTAGAAAACAGCTGGACCTATTTTCTATCAGAGAAAACCTCTATGATATCTGCCTCCCAGATCCTTTCCCAAAACCCACAGAGCCATTAGCTGAAAGATCTGTGCAGCTCAGTAGTGAAGCCTCTCTTGGCGTCGTTAGCTGTTTCCATGTTTCATGTTTTCACCACTTAGGCAGTACAGCCTGCCAACTGGTCTTAAAGCCTGTCTCTGGCCAAGCACCGAATTAGTATTTCATGTGTCTACAATATATGTGTCAGTTCTAAACCTACTTTCTGTCAACCACGTGGGTCTAGACATCGCCAGACCCAACTCGTTGAAATGTTCCCATCCAATGACCCAACTAGCAACGCTAACTTCTGGTGAGCAACATCCAACTATCCAACAGTTAGGATTGCAGAGCATGAGTTAGCGAGGTTGGCGAGTTTGGTCGATGTGTATCATTGGTTCATTTGTTCATTCATTCCTATTATGAAGAACCTGAAAATGGCTCTTTCAATGTGTTTTGTTTAGTTTTTTAATTAGGTGTCATATAACATGAGACAATTAATGACAAAACATAATCTTGTTTTCATTTTGTTGTTCATTTCATTTTAATAATTTAAGTAGAAAAAAACAAAATGGCTCTTTAACAAAATTTGGTATGAAGTTTTTTATTAATGTTCTCTGAATTGGTTAAAAAATATATGAAGCAGATATCAAGGTCAACAATCTTTCTTTGCAATTCAATCTTTTTGTTTTGTTTATACACAATACTTTAAATGTGTGTGCATCATTAGCTAACACCTTAAATGAGCTGAATTTAAGTTTAGAATTAAATAAACACAATTTTTGTAAACAAAAACTAATTGTTATCTATTGTTTGTTCAGAACAAAACGTTTACCAAACACAACAAAGGTTTAATTTCCGGTTTGTCCTAATGTGAATAAATGAACAATTGAACAAGCTTTTTGCCTCTACTGCTAAGATGAGGTGTCTATGGCTGTTGGGTTTTATGTAGCTATGAGCTTTCCTTTCATTGCCAGATCTGTGGCGTTGACTCATTGTTCTAAAAGGTTCCTGCTGTCACCCTGATGAGCAGGGCCTAATTACAGATATGGATGGGATTAATTGGTAATCATCTAACACGGCTTGAAGTCTACAATACTAAACCACGAGCTATTGTGTTTAAAAAAAACAGTATTCAACCTGACCAAATTCAGAGGACCACTTCATACAACATATTATAACTGTATAACCAGTGTCTCAGTATTTTCAGATCAGTGGAGTCCCTAATGTGATGTTAACTATGTCCTCTATGCTAGGGGGTATTTCAGGGTTGGAAGTCATTGTAGAAAGGGTTGTTTCAGGGTCAGTCTTTTGTGCCACCGTAGGTCTTTTGTGGAGAAGGAAGCTACTTAATGTTTAGCTTCCCTTGGTATTGCAGAATGTTCTGACTAGAAGCATAGACTTCTGTCAAAGATGTCTCCGGTTGTGACGGTGTAGGAAGGAGTGGACCAAAATGCAGGTAGGCCGTTTGAACGAATAGGGTTTATTGTCCCTATTGTAGTGACGGTAAGTGTAAACAACAACTTCCGTACAGAGAATAAGCGATTAGCAATAGTGACGGAGTCACTCAATAGTTCAACAGCACATACGTGCTGACACACAACACATACGACAATACCGAACAAAGAGACAAGACACACGAGGGATTAAATGCACAGGTAATGAGGGCCAGCTGTAGGGAATCAGGGAGGGATGCGTTCACAGGACATGGGGAACAGGACAAACATGAACGATGGTGCCTAGAAGGCCGGCGACGTCGAACGCCGGGGGGCTACGCGGACAGGGGAGTGGCCGCCAGTAAGCGGAGACGTGACACCGGTAATGTTTTTTGTCTAATAAATACAGCATAAAGGTTCTTTGGCATACTTTTTTTATCCAGCATTTCCACCCTGCACAACCTTTTATAGATGGAAACATGTGCAGGAGATGGAGAGAACCCGAGAAGCCTTAGGACAGACATTGAAATTGAATCAACAAGGAACAATCAGGACACACCAGCAACACAGAAAAAGACTGGTCTATCAGCACTAATGTCAGACCTTAACACAAATTGTGCTGCTGATTTCAAAACATTGCATTGTTTCTATTATTGTGTTGTCAGTGATTTTCCTAAAAAATAATACTTTCAGCCACTTCTATTCAATTGAACTCTGTAACTGGAGGGGGCTGAAGAGCACTAGAAAGAGGTGAAAAGGTGGTCTGAAAGTGTGACAAACTGGAGACCAGCACACTAGTATAATGACCAAAAGCTTGTCTCTGGGACTGTGATTCTGCCAAATCATCTCCCCATGAGTGTGATTATATTTGGAGCAAATCTAATGAAAACACAATTCCAGGCAACTGCTTCCTGAATGTTTCAGATATTTCACCCAGTCAGTGTTTTTGTAGAAACGGATTGGTATATTAGAACCTTTTGGGGATAATTCTTTAAAACTCCCATAGGTGTGTAAGAAAGGAATTCATTTCTATTTTTGTTAACAATTTTCTTTCAGATAATTTCACAGAGAAAGGGTTCTCACTTTTAGAAATGCTGTGGGACAAATAAGGGTGGATTACATTTGCAGGTTTAGGGATTCAATCTAAAGACCTTCTGGTTGCTGGCCAGATGCTCTAACCACTGGACTACATGACCCTATTTCTCAGCACTATCGAGCGCCATAAAGATCATGGCTCTAGGACTGATTAAACGCAAGCTTTTAAATCAGCTGCACTAAAACTCCTCTCTGCCTGTTTCTTTACTGGGGAAAGCAACTATCTTTATTACGTCCAACCCTTTTTTTCATGCATTATGGAAATATTACTATAAATGATGAGCTTCTTTATCCAAATGCTTTATCTGCATGCGTGTTCTGTACATTGAACAGGACGCCGTGATAGTACTGGGACATTCACAGGGGTATTTCCTAGCTGCCTATTGCCTGCTATTTGTTTGAAGTGGCATGGCAATTTCCTTCCACTGGTGCTTTGAAACAGCTTCCGGATTGCATACTCTAATGTGGGTCCTACTGACATGGCGCATCGTGGAAATGAAGCACGTAGACTCACCTAGCTCCTTATCCCCTGTCATCATCGCACAGGAAATGTCATAAATATGTCATGACACCAAGGTCTTTGGAGAACTTATTGATGTGCTGATATGCTTAGATAATGGATAATGCTCTGTAGAGCTTTCAAGAAAGGCAGTTCTGGTTGGTCTTGAAGGGATGTTGTTGTGCTCTATCACGCTGGTTAAAGGGGTAATCAAGCAGTTTTGCCAAATGCAGTGGTCCTAAACTGAGTGAGTGGTCCCCTCAGGTTGAAGCTCAGGACTAAAAGCTTTCCCTCAACCGTTATTCATTGTCATCCCCCTAATAGTTACAGGTGGGATTGGGGATATACTGATCCTGGTTCTCTGTCTATAGAGAGCCACTTCTGCTACAAGCTACTCAATGTGTCCTTCTCATACCGTATTCTAATTTTGACAGCTGAAAAGGGGATATGTCTTGACAGGAAGGGCAGACAAATCTAATAAACAAAGGTTATTGGTAAAGCATCGATCAAAGAAACAGAACAAGTTTTCAGCTATTTGTTTGTTTGGCATTGTTTTCACCGTGAACCGAAGCAAATGTTGACAATGTGCATGTTTAATAAATGTGTATTCCCATTGCAGGCCAAACTGTCAAACTCTTGTCTGAATCATCTCACAAACTCAAGTAGAAATAAAAAATATATTTAAACTACTTTGCCTGTATGTCTCTCTTCCCTCTCTCCTCCCCCTCTCTTTCCCCTCTCCTCCCCCTCTCTTTCCCCTCTCCTCCCCCTCTCTTCTCCTCTCTTCCCCCTCTCTTCTCCTCTCTTCCCCCTCTCTTCCTCCTCTCTTTGTCTATCTCTTCCCCCTCTCTTCCCCCTCTCTTTGTCTCTCTTGTAATTTCAAACCGCTTTAATTGGTAAGACAAACACAGTGTTAAAATTGCGGAATCTATCTTTTCAGTTCAATCTCTCTCTTAGACGTGGTTATCGATCAATTGAATGTGAGAGCTATAATTGCAGTGCAACAA
The DNA here is from genome assembly GCA_016801125.1 of Novumbra hubbsi. NCBI lineage: Eukaryota > Metazoa > Chordata > Actinopteri > Esociformes > Umbridae > Novumbra > Novumbra hubbsi. The sequence goes on from JACXGK010003798.1 coordinate 31,415, forward strand.
TATATTTTTCTACAAATGCTTACTTTACACAATAAATATGTTTATATTGAATGTGTGTATTGTAGTTAAACTGCTTGACTATAACGGATATTATTTATATAAGCTTGCACAGTTAGGCTGTTTTGTTTGAGCTGCATTTCGTTTGAGTTGTATTCATCTTACTATAGTAGATATTGCCCAGAACTTGCTGCTCTCAGCAGACAAACCTCAACCTTCATCAAAATATCATCTCCAACTGAGCTGGCTAATCCCTGTACGAACGATGCCTATTTATAAATAATGCAAAAATGTCACCAGTACATACACAGCATCTGTTGTTCAAAGCAAACGTAATTTGTCAGCAAAACTACATTCCATTTCCATTTAAGTCATTCAGCAGACACTCCTATCAAGATATAAATGATCAGATATTATTGGCAGTAATTCATTATGGTCCTAGAGAAGTAGCCTGTATTTATTCAACACAGAAAGTGTTTATTAGCATGCACAATGAATGGTCAGGGTGCCTAGCCAGCATTTTGTTGCAGCCTCCCTGAGTCACGACTAAGCGTCGTGATGCTGAAACCGCTCCTTAAAGCAACAATGACCTACCTACCGTTCCATGCACATGGTTCAGTCGTGTCTCTGAAGCCTCTGCTTAAAGATCATTTATTTGTACACAGAGAGCACCTAT